>JAABLK010000129.1:0-55243 GCA_012295415.1 Phytophthora chlamydospora | reverse complement strand
CCCCATTAACTTAGCAGGCTAACGCCTTAACCACTCGGCCAAGCTGTCACCGGACGCATTCAAAAATCGACCAAATTTACACCCACTAGAAACTACCACATCACGCACAGCACAGCACAGCACAACACAAACGCAAACGCAAACGCAAACGCAAACATGCGGACACACACGTCGCTCATATACACTTCATTCGTATGCCAAACGCGCTACCCACTCACCCCCCTCGACACCCTTCACACCACCACACTTGCCCAACGCACAACTCCACATCAAACGAGTACGTGCATTACAATGAATCGCCAACCTCGAAACATTTCGCCCCTGCCAACACGGATAGAAGCATGTATCGCCTCGCTCGCACATCCGCACACCTGCATCGGCATATGCGATCGTCCACACATATACGTGACTTGCGCTTCCTCCGAAATGCTCGGGAGGGTGCGCATTGGTTTTGCTGGCTTTGGGGTGTTGCAACAGACTGCTGCCGCTTTTCGGAAGTGGTGAAAGCTAAAATGACGTTGCGCAAGAGCGCTGAGTGTGAGATGCGGAAGAAGGCTTTGCACAAGGTTGACAAACGAAAGTGCTAATGAGTGCGTGAATTACAGCTGCCAGCTCCATGTCAACAAACTCGCACGTATTTCGAGAGCAAGAGCAAATGTACTTGAACTCCAGCCACCAGTTAAAGATGCAGATATCAAACCGCTGCTCGCCAACTCCGTCGATATATGATAGGTCATTATTCTGTCTATTATGGCCAATAGAAAAACGACTTGCACTTGATGTGCGACACACAATCCGTGTCTCACATTTGCCCTGCCGAGTGATGTGCGGGTGAATGGAGGACGCGAGCTGGTGCAGTTGCGCCAGCTCAATCGTCCTCCCATCCAAATCTGACGGCTTCAATACATTACAACACCCGACATTTGACTTGTGTTTACTATCGAATCGGGCAATCGAGACTCCAGTGGAGCGTGAGTTGCCCCACTCGATACACTCCCAGACAGAATATTAACCGACATTTTTTGCTATAACTTTTTTCTACTGGGAGTTGAGGCTTGGTGTTAGATATGTGCTGTATGCACCCTATTGAAGCATAGTTACGATTAAAAGTTTGCGAAGTTCGAGCTGCGAGCTGCGATGGGAGGCTCCCATAGAAAATAAAACAGTTGTGGACGGAGCTACATGTCGAAACGCAGATTCGACGCTATCCTGGCTGACAACGATCGTGAAAATGACAAGCGACTCGAGCACTTTTATCACCCAGGCGATCAAGTGATGATCTGGGTGCCAAAGCAATTCCGGGCCAAGACCAAGCGCATTGCCGACGGTCCGTTCCTGATCCGCAGTATACACGACAACGGAACGGTCACCGTGGACAAAGGCCCCACGCAGCAGCAAGTCAGCATCCGACGTATCTTCCCGTGCTAGCTATCACAGCTTCATGGGGGGAGGATGACATGACTGTCTGATGGAGAAGACTACGATTGATGGAGAAGACTAGAACTGACGAGACAGTAAAGATGAAGCTAGTTCTAGAAGCACGAGAGCGCGAAGCCCGCTCCCTAAGAAACAATTCATTCTCACTTTTATCTCAAACCCCGCAAGACCCTCTCAAGTAAGGCCTCGCGGACCCGATTGCCCCTCTGCAAGCCAAGGGCTCGTCATTTCTGGACACAATATACAAAAAAGTTAGCGTCATGAAAAGATTGTATCATTTGCTATTAGTCATGTTGTGTTGCCCTGCTTGGAGGTGACTTCGATGCAGCTGTGGTGGAGCAGATCCGCTAGAATTTCTAGGGATCCAAACCCGCACACACCGCGCCCAGACACCGGCTAACGGAGGGGGTACTCCGACGGCCGTGTAGTGCTCGTGGTTCACCTTGTGAACCCGTCGGCGGGCTGGTACAGCTCTCTCGTTGACACGAGATGCGCACTGGCGAGCGTAGGACGTCCTTGTAGGGACTTGAGAGGGGGGGGGGGGGGGTCCGCGCGGGCATTCCTGCGCACGGGATCCGTGTACCGATTGGGGTCCTCCCATGTGGGATCCCGCATGTCGCGTAGTCAGGATCCATCAATCTAGAGAATTCCCGGAAACTGCAATACCACACAGCGTCTTGGCATCGAGTCCACGAGCTTGCGCAAGTAAGTGGGGACAACAGCCTCCCACGCCGCATAAATAGCCACTGTCAGTTCAACGACGCTGTCGTACTGCTTGCCAATATGATAGACGATCTAAGCCATCATGGTCCACACGTTCTCGATTGGGTTCAAGTCTGGAGAGCGGGCAGGCCAGTCGAGAACGCGGATGCCTTCCTCCTCAAAGAACGAGGTCGTGAACTTGGAGCGGTGGATGGACGCGTTGTCTTGCTGGTAGACGTAGTCCACGCCATGGTGGAGGTGCGCGAACGGGAGCATGTACTGCGACACTGTACACGCAGAGCTCGGACACCTGTCGCCCTTGGAGAACTGCGAGCTTCGACTTTCCGGTCGCAATAAAGCTCCCCCAAATCAATACAGACCCCCCGCCATTCTGCCGTCGCACAGTCTGTCTGGTAGGCCGCCGTATGTCACGCCAGAAACGGCGCAGGCCATCTGGCCCATCGATATTGAGTTTACTCTCGTCAGAGAAGACGATTGCGGGCCACATGTCAGGCTGTACAATCATCCGCTTGGTCCAATCCAAACGAGGCAGCTTGTGCTGCTTCGTTAAAGGAAGGGTGTTGTCCATCTTGGCGTAATCTAGCCAGTCAACGCCAGCCAGAAGACGGCGGATCGTTCGAGCCGTGCACGAGCACGAAAGCTCCTCCTTCAGACACGTGGAGTTGTAGTCTCCGGTGGAAGCATTGCGCACGGTGCGGCGTGTCTGCTGTTTGGTTAGCGACGGCTTCCGGCCTGCTGTACGACGCCACCTCGAGCCTGTCTTCAGCGCTCTCTGCACGCAGTCCTTTAAGTGATTCGTCTTCTCGGCAATAGCTCGGATGCTGAAGCCGCCCTCGCTCAGTCATTGGATCTGTCCGCGCTCCGCCTCGGTCAGTGATGGTCCTTTGCCTATCCGGTTGGGGAATGACAGTGAGAGCACAAGGTATTCGAGCAGGGAGCGGCTGCAGCTTGCCAGTGGACTAGTGGTTCGGAGTGCATTTGCTTTCTGACACAATCTTTTCATGACGTTGACTTAATTTTTGTATGGGTATGGCTGGCCGTATATTGTGTCCAGGTCCACAAATGTTTTATTTTGTATGGGAGCCTCCCCTCGCAGCTCGAACTTCGCAAACTTCTAATCGTAACTATGATTCACTAGGGTGCCTACAGCACATTTGTACATGTATCTAAACAGCAAGCCTCAACTCACAGTAGCAAAAAATGTCGGTGGCCGTAATATTCTGTCCTTGGGCGCCGACGTCGGCGGGGCGCGTGCGGCCTCGGGCGTGCTGCGCACCGTCGGCTGGGTCTTCCCCGGCCAGGCGGGGCAGCGTTAAACGGCATGGTATGTTTTGGTTACCATTTTGTACCCCGGGTAAGCCTTCATAATGAAATACATTTGCAATTTCAACATTCTTGTGCTGCAACGGTGTCAAGCGAGGCACCATCGGCAAAACCAGCAAAACGGGAGTCGAAGTTGCTCGAGAACTTGGCAGACGATCGACGGTCGATCTTCTGGCAAGTTCTCGAGCAACTTCGACTCCCGTTTTGCCGGTTTTTGACTTCCAGGAAGGCGCCGATTTTTTTCAAATGGATTTTATTTTTTGCCGATTTTTCTAAATAGATTTTATTTTTGCCGAATTTTTATAAACAGATTTTATGTTTAAAAAATCGGCGCCTTCCTGGAAGTCAAAAACAGAAACGGCGTCTTCCTGGAAGTCAAAAACAGAAAAAGGACAATAAATATTAATTCCTGCAGAGTGACAAGTACCGTGCGCGCGGTCTAACCAACCGAGCACCGAAAATGGCCTTGGACGCTGGCTCCTTGTGTTCGTCGCGCTCTTCCTTCGCCGCAGACATGGAGGCCCCCGTTGCCGCCGTCGGCGAGCGCCGAAGCCCCGCTACCGCCTACCAGCGCATCGAGTTGTGCACGACGGACCCAACGGAGATGAGCGGCGCCAGCTCTCCCGGCGCCAGCTCGCTCAAGCGCTTCGCCTGCCAGTTCGACCCAGGCTCCAAGAATGGGCGCGTTCTGGTGCTGCTGTTCGACCTCAACGGAGACTCGGAGTTCAAGGAGATGAGCCGCCTGGACGTGCTGCGCATGACGCAGCAGGCGGCGCTGCCCAAGGAGGATGAGCCCGAGGAAGTGGGCGAGGCGGTGGACGTCGCCGGGCTACCGCTGCGAAGGCTGGGCAGTCTGGGCGCCAAGGGCCGACGAGGCAGCATGAACATGATGCGCGGTGACGGAGGACCCGAAGGACCCAACTACGCCACCGTCTGTGACGTCCAGGTAATGAATGTTCTGGTATTGGACGTGGAGCTAGATGGAGGCAAGCCACCAACCAGGTGCTGATGGAAGGATGTGGGTTGACTTTACTGCAAATGTAGCGAGTTCATGCGCGAGACATTCGGCGGATGGAGAACGCCTTCTCTGTCTCGAACGAGCCGTCCATTATCATCCGCAAGCAGGCGATTCTCATCAGTGCAGGTACGGATTTCAGTTGTCGTGTCCAATTGGTTTTGGAAGAATGATGACATTGAATTGGTTGCCGCGCCTTGCTTGTAGACCCACTGCGAGCTATCGTGATGCGTGATGTCTGCCTCGTGTACGTGCCCGACGGAGCGGACAGTCTGTTGTCCATTCTCAAAGAGCAGTTTAGTTTGACGGCCAAGGAGAACGCTGAGGACCCGTACGAATTCAGGTCAGTCCAACTCGTGATATTAGAACACAAACTATGAATGTGACATCTTGGAGCTAACATGAATGACACGTTTAGGGCACTGGAAGCGCTGCTATCGACACTGGCACGGTACTTCCAAGCTGACTACGAGAAACTCTCCCCCGTCGTGATCTCTGCGTTGGATCGACTTGTTCAAGGAAATCTCCACTCGCGCGAGCTCGAGACGCTGCGTGAGTTCAAGAACACAATGAACGAATTCGAGTCCCAGGTGGATGGAGTGCGCCGAGTTTTGATGGAATTGCTGGACAACGAAGAAGATCTGCGCTTGCTGTACCTCACCAAGTTGTTCGAAGACCCGTCTCTTCTATCGGATCTATACAGCTTTGACTCGGAGGAAGCCGAAGTACTGATTGAAAACTACCTTCAAGACATTTTCTCGACGCGCACAAAGGCAGATCTGATGCAGCACCGCATTACGAATACGGAAAGTTTGGTGATGCTGAAGCTCGACTCGATGCGAAACTACTTGCTACGGGTAGACCTCGTGTTTTCGCTCATGATGATCAGCCTGTCGGTGGGTACTCTGCTTGCTGGAGTGTTCGGCATGAACCTGGCATCCGGGGTTGAGGAAGCCTGGGGCTGGTTCTGGGGAGTCGCGATCACTTGTGTTGTGGCCTTTATCATCATCACAGCTCTCGGCGTCTTGTTTTTCCGACAGAAGGGAGTGCTGCAGATCTAAACGTTCCTGCTTCATCAATACACATACATGTGGTGCAAATCGAAGGTTCATTTGATGGTCAGCGTCAAAGTGGCACAGGAAGCGTTGCCCTCGCAGCGAGCTACTTCTTGTCAAATTTGACAGCACCAAGCGTGAACTGCTCCTGGCTGCCTTTGGCCAAAATCTCGCCGAGTTTCGTGCCGATGAGATGGTGGTTCGTAATCTTGATGTCGCGCTGCTTCCGAGGACGATTCTTCTTCTTGTCCTCCTTAAGGCGGCGCTTCATCTGGCGGCGGTTTGCATCAACCTTCGCCTGCGTGGTCAAACCAGCTTGAACCAGCTTCTTCTCGAATACGGCGCGATCGGCCGGCCACGCGCGCAGGGTATCGCGCCACAACTGACGGATGTCATTCGAGCAGCCTGAACAATATATCCTTATGAGATACTGCAGGGCCAAGACGAAAGAACCCTCTCAACAGTTCTGTCAAAGGCTTACCATGCTTCACCATTTGAAACTTAGGTCCACGCTTGGGCAAAAGATCCCAGCGATCACTGCTGGCGATGTTTCGCCTCTTCGCGTCCGGAAAGGGCACATCCATTGGTAGGTGCTCCTTGTCGAACTTGAACATGTACCTAAGAAATCATAATATGCTTCCTGCGTGAATACAATATCAAAGGTTGGCATTGCCACCAGCTACCCACTTGATTTTCTTCGACACGTTGGGATCGCGTGTTGACGAAACGCTCTTCGTTGCCATTCCTGCAAAAGGCGCCGGACGGGTTGTGCTCGAGCTCTGATTACACCAAGAAGAAAGAGCACGCATAGGAAATTACCAGCTCATCTGCAGGAAATAAGGTTTCAACACTCACCTTGACAGCCGCCGACACACGGAACCAGTTATCTCCGACACGGAACGCATCACCACGACGGATCTCTTCTGTCAAGTCTTGGCTGGAGTGGGCCAAGTAGCTGCCAGCCTCGACCGTAGCAACTCCAGAGAGGTCCACGAGAAAAGCGGAGCCACGCGAATAGTACACCTCTGCGCCCTTGTCGGCGTTCTTCAGACAAATAACCTCTCCCGTGCGCGACAGCTCCTTCAGATCATCCTCCACGCCGACGTAGCAATCGATCAAATCTTCAATTGGCATGCCCTCCGGAATCTACCCAGATCGAAACAAGTCAAGCCAATCAGCTAGCTGCGCACAGCCAGACATAGTAGCACAGCAACGTACGCGGTCAAGGATCTTGAGCAGCTGCATCTGGTTCTTGATGTCATATTTGGCCTACAACCACAGCAGCAGCATGAAAATCTTGTATCTCAACCAGAAAGCCTCTTTTCGCCTCGAACTCACCTGGTACGCGTACTGGTCTCCTTTAACCCGCACTTTGGGGTTATTTTTGAGTCGCTGCTCGACTGGCTCGTCCATCGTGAGGTCCTACCAGCAGCCAAAGAGCCTCCCATTAATGAGCACACGTCTCCTCTCCCCCAACAAGATCAGTTGCGGCAACGTACGACGCCCGTGTGCTTGAAGACATCCGTGACGGACACGGCCTTGTGCATGGGCACTTTGCGCAGGTACTCGAGGATCTTGTAGACCTTGGCGCCGTCATTCTTGGGTACGGACGACGCGTCCACTGCTCGCAGTCAGAGGAGGAGGCACAGGAACCGTAAGAGAGCGCGTCAGGCTGCACAAAGAGGCTAGACCTACACGCGACTGACCTTGCGAGATCACTGTCTCCTTCACCGCCTTGGTGGGAGCCACGGCCGGCGCAGCGTCCGCTGCCTGCTGCGACCCATAAGCCAAGTTGCGCCACATTTTCAGACTGGACCAGAACGGAAAAATAGGACGGAAAAATAGGTGTCCTATAAATGTGGTCCACGTTTTCTTCCTAAAATGACAACCATGAGAACCCAATCGCAAAGATGAGCGCTCGACAGACGCTCACGGACCTCGTGCTCGAGTTCCTGGAGGCCTCCGTGCATGAATTCCTGTGCGTGGATCACCAAGATGCATTAGTTTGTTTCTTGTTGCTGATGGCTCGTTGTTCATGTCCAGATTCGAGTGGGAGGTCTACCCGAAAGGTTTGTGCAGCTTTCTTGAATCGGAGAAGTGCAGACACGGAGCAATGCTGTAGTTTGTGGACGCACCAATCTTATCTATTGCAATGTTGCCGCCAAGCAGAAGCCTTCGAGCAGCGCGTACTGTACGACGTGCCGATCCACATGAATCGCTACCCGCTGCTGAATGAGTACATCCACTCCATGTTAGCTGGGTGTCGCACGTGGCTATTGCGAGGGGAGCTGGAGAAGCTCTGCATCGTGCTAGTCTCCGAGGATGGGCGGACACTCGAGACGCTGGTGATCGAGCCGAGCTGGAGCGCAGCTTTCCTGGAGGCTACAGCCGGCGCAGATGAAGACCACTCGCTGCCGCTGCTGCAGCTTGAAGAGGCATTTCGGGCTGGCATGGTGGCGCTTGTTGCAGCTCCGGCGAATAATGTAAAGGACCAGAAGCACAGCAAGAATCCTAATTCGTTTCGTATCCTGGCGCAGACGGTGGAGGACGCAACAAGTCGAGAAGCCGCAGTCAGCGGCCTCAACGCTGCCAACTCGTGGGTTTTAGCTGACCCATTTTGGTGCGAGGACCAGCAGAAAACCAAGGAGATCTCGCCCGTCAAGACCACCCAGAGCGGATCCTTGCCCGTGTGGCTCAACATCTACATGGAGAAGCAACAGCCAGCCCCAGTCACATAGGTCGCAGCCAAGTGTATCCATATCCTTGACTTGAGTTGAGTATTGAATTTTGAATCCAGTTTTTCGCGCCGTCCAAAATTCAGAGAAGAGAAGAGGCAAAATGGTCCGGCTCGGCCTGTCGGACAGCATGCGCTCCAGCGTCTCGCTGGAAGACACAGAGCCGCTTCACACAGCGGCGCATCGTCAGCTGTCTCGGCGGCCACGCGTGGCGTCAGTTCCAGCAGCAGAGGCGGCCAGCGGCCAGCAGACAAAGACGAAGACAAACACAAACTCTAAGACAGAGACCTCTTTGGTGCTCTCTAGCCGTTTGCGGACTCTCCTGGTCGGTTTAGTGGCCGTCGTCATGCTGTCTACGAGCTTACGAATGCTCGGTGCGCAGCTGCGTCAATGGAGCAACAGCGGAGATACAGTTAATAAGCAATTTGACCGACTGGAGAGTAGTTTTGAGCTGCTGGGGAAGGACACGGCGCGGATGAAGATCACGGCCGAGCGGTTCCTGCAGCGCTGCGAGGAGGCGCAGGTGGCGGCGAGCACGCGCTCCAAGATGCTGCACAACTCGGCCAGGAGGGGCTTCGACGAGCAGGCGGCGGCGCTTACGCACGAGCACGAAGAGATCATACAACAGGTGCTGCGGTATTACGCACATCAGGAGCAGAAGATCCGAGAGACGAGAGAGCGGCTTATGGAGATGAACGTCACTCTACCCGTGCAGATTGAAGTGTGGTCGCTGCCGGAGAGCTGGAAGCAGGGCGAGCAGAGGCTGGTGGGACAGACTGGGGACCTGGAGCAGGGAATGAAGCAGAGCGGACTGGCCAACGCGATGGAAGGACTCGCGCTCTTTGCGGAGAAGGCGCTCGATGGAGAAAGCAGCGATGAGAAGGGGCTGTGTGTGGAACGCGGTCTGATTAAGATGGAGAATAGCACCCCGCGCTCGTCGGTACAGCAGTCTCAGTCCTCTTCAAGCGGATCATCATTCTTCTACACGTTCGTGGCTTGCGCGTCTGCGGTGTATCTTTGGACTGCTGTCTCGGAATCGAAGAAGAAGGAGCTGATGGAGGACAAGAGGTTCTGGTCACCTGTTCCGAAGGTCTTCAGGCGGCTGAAGACGCTGCTCTGCTCAGTAGTGGTACGTTTCGATTGAAGGCGCTGTTGGTGCAGTTGACGGGTTTTCTAACTTTGCGTATGTTGTATCGCTTTATCAGATTATTGAGGACCTGCGAGCACCAAGACATGAAGATGGCAGCACTAATTCGTTGGAGCACATCGAGTTGTAAGTCAGTCGAAAGGTATTTACGTACGTACTTCCAAGTGCTCAACACAGGAGCAGCTCTGGCTGTTCTGATTGGAATTGTCTAGATTTACGCAGTTGCAAACGACTTGGTTCCTTGGTGGATTGGGACCCCCTTGCCCCCAGATTTGGGTGTTGTCGGCGGCCCCTGCCCGCAAAGCGCTCGTCGGATGAGCTCCTTCTTCCGCTCGAAAGATGTGCGTACGCTAGCAGGGGTGTCAGAAATGTAGTCCGTCAGCATGTAAACGATGAGAATGGCTGCGTGCTCCAACACCAACGCGACGATGAAGCGCGACGAAATGTCAAGGCACGAGAACTCGGGGCCCATGCTAAAGATCCAGCAGTAGCAGAAAGACATTCAAGTTAGTAACAGAACGAACTGTACGAATCATGCTTGTGCTTCAAACGTACCTGAAGTCCTTGCCGTTAAACCGCTCTAAGGACGTGCATTCAGCAATGAAGTATTCGAGCTCGCCAGTGCTCACGCAAATTAGGCCGACCACCACAAAGATGGCCAGAAACAAGGTGATATACAGCATCTTCTCCCATTGACCGATGCTGTTCGCCTTCCTCGGTACTAACCGTCGACGCAGCAAAACGAGTTTGTAAAACGAGTTCTGGATGTGAACGACGTTGTTCGCGAATGCTGCCATGGCACAGAATGGCCACACAACTGAGAACATCACGACATATCCCTAAGTGTTTGTCAGAAGCAGTGATTAGCGCTTGAAAAACTGAAAAGTGGTGAGTGATATACAACGTACGTATTGAATGACCATCCGCAGGTAGTCAGGCTGCAGAATACCACGAGTGTAAACAGTATTGTTAGTGAATGCATATCGTTCTGAGACCTCACTACTCCTGCAACCCAGGCACTCACGAATGCGTTGTACAGTGGCAATTGGCTTTCTTCTAGCACATCATCGGCTGTCATGAAGTCTGATAATGCCACAATTCAAAAGGTCAGTTTTTCCATCTCTAGAACACAAATTGGTCTGGGACGCCTACATTTCTCGTTGTCAAAGCCTTCAAGTGTGGGTATCGATACCCCGAGCGCATCTTCAAGATATGGAATACGAATTGGGGTCATCATTTGTAGCTACATGTAGCATCCCATCACCAAATACAAAACGAGCAAGTTAGAATTTTTTCTGTGTCGACCAGATCCTGAAGCTACATACCTCAATTTTAGTCTTGAATGCTAACGCTCGTGAAGTTGGAGACTGAGACAGATCGTTCGGTAGGTTTTCGAAAGATGAGTGATATTCCGAAAGCGCAAGAAGCGTTTCTGCCGGATTCGCTTTCATGATTTTTTTTGCCAACTTGGATGCCCTCAACGTCTCACGCCGGAATATAATGGGCAACGACGTATCGATCAAAAGATTTAGCGCTTGCGTCACGAGGAGAGGGGTAACAAACGCTGTGGACATGTCAATTATCCCAGCTTGCCATCGAACAGTCAACTTGGTGTACTTGAGATTCGCCGAAAGCCACGTCTCCACCTCATCACCGTACGGAATGATCACGAAGGAAATCAATATGAACCAAAGGAAAAACGAGATCCAGTTGATGGTAAACAGGCGATTGACCATCGTCCGCTGGAAGTGTGCATCCATGACATGATTCTCTCTGGTAACGAAAAAGCGGATGAGCTTCACGCTCAGCAAATACACGACGATGTCCAGCGAGATACCGAGTAGAATTCCTTGGGCAAAAATGTAAAACCATCTTCCGGTGAGCAGAATCGGCCTCTGCGTATTAAAGCACGACAGGAATGCAACGCATTCGGGGCACTTGCTGCACACCGGAGCCATCATTGCAGCAGTGTACCATTGCACGAAAAAGGCGGTCCCCACAGCGTACGTTGCAATAAACAACGCGAAGACCAGGAACGTCTGAATGTACGCCGGAATACGCAATAGCGGGTTGTAGTAAGGCTCACGGAACAGCAATATGCCGTGAGAGTCGACCACATCACGGTAACCTTGTGGCTTGAAGGTTGCGTTTGGGTAGTCGGCTTCCTTGAACAACCTCAAGTTCCAGGCATCGTTCAGCAAGTTGTTCTGTCTCGTCCAAGCTTTGAGGAACGAAGTGCCCCAAATCGTGACCGTGCAAAACCCGAAAATGCACAGCGTTCTCATGTACGCGACGGCTCCGACCCACCTGCAGGAAATGTACACTGCGCACCCAATGAGAGCAGGAACCAGCAAGCATTTAGTGTAGATAAACAAGAAGCTGAAGTAAAACGCGACGCGCTCTCCGTAGTAATATCGGAGCTCGTTCGTGATCTCCGTGGACCTCCACCACCACTGGCCACACTTGGCGAGCAGCATGCTGTCCACGTGCCGGTTATGAAGCGGAAAACACGACACGATGATACTCTCGTTGCGGTTGGCCTCTTCAAACGAGATGTTAGCACCAGGAGGGTTCAGCTCCTCCACGTTGGCTGTAGACGTTATGATGCGTGCGATGGTTTGGATCCGCTCAGCGGGCGTGAACTTCTCGTCGCCTTCAATGACCTCCTTCTCAGCCTCGTCGTACCGAGCCTCTTTGGTTGGTGAGTCTACGTCTCCGATATTGCTGGACGCGATGAGCTCTTCGATCTCAGACGGTACTTCGCCCACAGCTCCGATCTGCAGCCAGCGTTCCAACACCAGTCGACTCTTCTCCGTTTCCAGCCTTGACGGAGACGGACGCAAAAGCAGCACCAGATACTTGCGTGAATACAAGGTACTTGAAAGCACAGACACCTCAAAGCCCGCGTTAATACAGCGACTCAGCACCTCCATCTGCCGCTTGCCTACAGCGTCCAGCCCGTTGCGAGCGAGAATACGCGGCGTGGTGGGTTTGTTGTGCAAGATCAAGGCGAACTCGTACTTCATCTGGTAGTCGGCCACCGGGACACTGGCGATGTCGTTGCTGTGCCGAGGAGACCAGACGCGAGGCATGGCATTCTTCGACTTGGGCGACGGCAAAGTCCCCCCGATGCTCGTGGAAGGAGCCAAGTGCTGGACAAGATACTCCAGTGACTTGGTGTACGTCCGTGGACGGAAAGCAGGCACCGAGTCTAGGAACTGCCAACCTGCAGAGCCATTGTAACTCTGGACACGGCGGTGACGATTCGGGGCATCGACTTCCTGGCCAGTCTCCATGTCGTCGTTCACTTGCATCCGTCGACTCGACATGGTCTCCGTCACCAAGTTGCTGGAGAATGAGTGCGTGAACAAGTTGAGTCGGAAATCTGCTCGCGAGTCCACACGGCGGTGCCGAATCACCGACGGTGGAGTGCCCGGGTCCTTGACGTCGCCTTCTGTAGCGGTTGTTGTAGATTGAGTTGTCGATGGTCGTCTTAGATCTTGCTGGTCGTCCTCATTGAAAGCCCACAGCCGCTGCAGCCCGGACTTGCCATCGGCTAAGTCATTGCTCTCCATTATCCAAGCCTGGTGCTGCAACTACCGAACAACGAAGCTGCTGGGTCACTTCAGCTTCTGCAGTTTGCCGTTCTGGGGAGGAGAAGCATGAAAGGACGCTGGAGTTTGGGATCTTGGACGCGACTGAAGAAGGTCTGCAGTAACGGCCGAGCGCCAGCGGCGACAAAAGTCAAGAGACCATGGACCCGCAGACAGCCGAGGCCGGCGAGGCGTACCTCAACTCCATGGGCTTCCGCTCGCTCATCGAGTGGATGACGGCGGAGGCCCTTCTGTCCCGCCCAGACGACCCGTTGACGTTCCTCCAGAACTTGCTGCAAGAGAAGATCGGCGAGGTATCTATCACTTGTCGAGTAGATAGGAAGACGAAGCCATTCGTCTCATTATTGCTCACTGATGACGCAGAGGAAAAGCGGCGAAAAGTTCCAGCCTGAACACACGTTAGCCTACATCAAGCAATGCTACGCTGCAGCAAGGTTTGGCGCATCGAGAGCTAAAGGCTCACGGCATGGAGACTGATCTGCTTTCTGTCTGCAGTGCATCGGCGGACGAGAACGGGAGGATTCTAGTCAAGCCTCGGAAATTCGCGTTCGTGGCGAATGTATCAGGCCTTCATATCGTGCAGCAGATACTTATTGTGGCGTTGATGTCGTACATCTTGACAGTCCACCGCCTTTTGCCGCCGCGGCCAATACGCCTGCTACCACTGGATACGGCAACGACCCAGCGCTTGTTCACCGGTTGTCCAAGATGGAGCAGGTGATTCAAGCATGCCGCGTCATCGGCTCGGAACTAGACCCCACTGAAGGTTTGCTACAGTTCGTGAGTAGCAAGCAAGCGATGGGCGTTGTCTAACTTGATGTGCACAACAACAGCGACCAAGATCATCATCAAGCAGGCGTGCGCCGTCTTGAACGCGGAGAGAGCGACACTTTTCATCTACGTAAGTGCTTTTGTGCCTTTTTTCTTGATACCAGGATTCACTAACAAGAAACATAATTTACCAGGAGCGATCGACAGATATGCTTGTACTGAAGGTGTCTGAAGGTGCCACAGATATTCGCGTTCCATTCGGAAAGGTAGAGCTCTTCAGTGGTGTGTAGGTGGGCATCACCTCAAACAATCTGACCGTAAATTCTATTCAATCGACAGGGAATTGCTGGCACTGTAGCCGCTACCGGAAAGCCCATGAACATCTCGGATGCGTACGCGGACCCGAACTTTGACTCGCAGTACGACCAGCGCAACGGGTATCAAACCAGGTCGATGCTGTGCGTGCCTGTGCGCAACGGCGCCAACAACACCGTGGGGGTCATGCAGGTGCTCAACAAGATATCTATCGACAAAAAAGCGAGCTTCTCTGACGAAGACGAGGAAATCCTGACAATCTTGGCCGCGCAGGCTGGCGTGGCACTGCACAACGCCGACACGCACGTTGTTGCCTGCATCGCGCGCGAACGAGTGAAGGACGTGCTGGGCATTGTGCAGGATATGCACCGCGACCTGGGGTTCATCTCTCTCATGTTCACAATCTCCACGCGAGTTCAGAAATTCGTCAACTCGGATCGCTGCACTCTCTACATTGTGGACCGAGCGAAGAACGAGCTCTGGACGCTGCAGGGTGAGGTGAACATCCATGTGCCACTTAACCAGGGCATTGCAGGTGCAGTGGCAATGGACAACGAAGCGATCAACCTGGCGAATGCCTACGAAGACCCACGATTCAACAAGGATTTCGACCAGAAACTGGGCTACCAGACGCGCAGTGTGCTCGCAATGCCTCTCCGCAACGGATCTGGTGAAGTCATCGCTGTCGTTCAGCTCATCAACAAGCTCGATTCGAGTGGCGTGTTTTCAACGGACGACGAGGAGCTGCTCGGTACTTTCTTACAGATCGCCGGCCCGATCCTCTTCAACTCGCACTCGCACTTGACGATTTCGTCGTCGCAAAACAAGGAGGAGGTTGGAACGGAATTTACGGGGAAGAGCACGCGTGGGGGACAAGAGATGGTGGAGATGAACGTTATCTCCGAGAACGACGAGGAAGAAGCGTAGGTATCAATACCAGAAAAAAAACTCAACGAAAATAGTTCTTCTCCACTCCGTCCAAAGTTTCCTCTTGATGAGGTGCCAACATCACTTACGCATGCCTGCTCCATCACGTCAACCCCCAGCCAAGTCGCTACTTCGAGCTAAATCGTCCGGAGTCGATGGTGCCAGGCCCTCTGCAGTCTTTAGCGAGTTGAAACTGGTTCAGGCAATTCAAGCTCTCGACACGATATGGAAAAGAAAAAAATCTCCGATCAAGGTTTCTGTTAATCCAGATGAGATCATTACCGACCTCCCAGCATCACCGCGACTAACGAAGTCACTACGTGAAGCACTGAGCACTTTGCTCGAGATTGCGGCTTGTTTTGACGAGCCTGAATTGGCGAGTAAGACGGCGTTGGTGACTGTCTGTACAGCCCGAATACTTGGCTGCCTGAAGAGATTTGTGACAGGCTGCGCTGATATGGAGCCTCCGCTTGGTGCATGCTGTGAGTGCAGGTGTGAAGAACGGTTGGTTCATCTTACGCTGCTCAACATTTTGTTTCGTATGTGTCGAGAACCGGAGATAGCGTGCAACGTGGTGAAGGAAGATCTGCACAAGTTCCTGATCCAGATGTGCACAACAAGTGAAAATCAAAATCCTGGGCTGACTGCAGCCTCGAATCCGCATCGTGAGTCAGAAGCTGCTAGCATTGGAGGATTCAACCCTTATGACCTCATGA
Organism: Phytophthora chlamydospora; assembly: GCA_012295415.1. Lineage (NCBI taxonomy): Eukaryota > Oomycota > Peronosporomycetes > Peronosporales > Peronosporaceae > Phytophthora > Phytophthora chlamydospora. The sequence goes on along the minus strand of JAABLK010000129.1, from coordinate 39,465 downwards.
TCATCATCGATCCATTCGACTGGTGCTACCAACCTTTCTGCACTCGCTTGATGAAGGAAAACACGGCTGAATTCTTCGTTCCGATGGGAATCCGGTCCTTAATCTGCTTACTTCGTGGAATTGCGATACCCACAGACGAAGTGTCGGAGTTTGAGCAGCAGATCCACGTAAAGAAAGGCGTCCAAGAGAAGAGTCCCAGACCCCGAAAGCTGCCGTCAATATTTTCTTTCCAACATACCGAAACAGCTGAAAGTGCCAAGGTGCCGAAGTGCAGACTGGCTCCTCTTTGCTTGGAGGATACATCAACAAGACTGGAGCAACGCGAAACTCGAGCTTTGTGGAGTTTGGTACTGAACGATCGCTCAAGAGTGCACCTAGCGCTTCGCTCCTTGATTGCTCTTGCCATCTATCTGCCAAAACCGTCACCTGAATACAAAGCTCTTCTGCTAGAGCGAGACTACATGCGGCGTGTTTTGACGAGTATTTGCTTCACGCCCAACTTTCACGAGATGGACAGCGTTTTGTCATGGTCACACGCTTCGGGCAGCGTGGTGCCGCTGCCATTTCAGCTCGTTGCTATCCATCCATCGACTATTACGCGTATCGCTAGTGCTGCTCTAACATTGTTCGTTGAAGAGCCAACCTCAGCTATACCAAAGGAGCGAGTGAACGCTGGAAAACGTAAAACGCTTAGTCCAATCACAAGCAAGAAACACGAATTCACGACAGGATCTAAGCAACGGAAGGAGTGCAAGCCATTGTCAATTCAGCACCGCCTCAATGTTGCCACTTACGCTGCAAGTGCCGAGTTTTCAAGGCAAACATTTCATCATCAGGGTCCTGAACTCGAGCGAAATCGTCGAAGACTGGCAATTCGACAAACATGCGCCGACGTTGAAAGCCTTCGAAACCATTTAATCGGGAGTCTGGAAGTATTGTGCTCTGGTAGACAGCACCCTGACCCGGAACAACCCTTTTCCGAGTGGATTAAGTCGCTGCCAACACTTGAGACTCTGGAACGGGAGCACCAGTACCAACAAGAGATGCGTCAACGTCAGATCCTGGAGCAGCAGTATCAGCGAGAAGCCTTACGCCGTCGTGAGCGTGATGAATGCACTCAAATGCACACAAACGACTATAACGTACCCAAAGAAAGCGGAATTTCAATACAGCAAGTGAAGCACGAGCGATTCCTTCAAATGCGGGCTGAGATTCGTCAGCTGGAGCAAAGGGACTCCGACGATGACGTCTCCAAAGGTAAAAACGAGGAAATAAATACAGTGAAAACGCCGACAAAGAAAGAGAAACTCGCGATTCAAGAACGCCAGCGGTTGGTGCATCTTGAAGCTCAACGACGTGAAGGCCGCGAGCTGGAGAAAATGAGACGGGAGGATCTTTACTACGTGGAACGCATCTTAGAGGCCAAGGCCAAAGAGGAGCAGGATAAGCGAGCGAAAAGTGGAGAAGCTCAGAAAAATGCACTTGACGAGCACCAGAAGCACATCACCCGAATGCGCCTGCTAGATGAAGAGAAGCGGCTGGCTGAGCGAGAAACCAGCGCTATGCGCGTAGAAGACCTCTTTGGCAGACAACTGCGCTTCCGCGAGGCTGAGAAGTCAAAGGAAGAGCTCCACAACGAATGGCGCGAGCGAAAGTCTATGCAGACAGAGGAACACGACTGCCGCTCGCGTTGGATCTTATGGGATCGGGCACTAGTTCAGCAGCAGCAGGAGGAACTGAAGCACCAACGAGCTCAAGCACGAAGGTTAAAACGGCAGCAAGACCGTGAGGAAAGAGAGATCAGAGCCGCGTGGGTGGAGAGCTGGGACGAAAACGGCAACTTGTATTACTACAACTCCTTGACTGGTATATCGCAATGGGAAGCACCAGTGTAGACTGCAATAGCAACCAATGAAACACAGTACTTATACGCTACTCCTCTTCGTCTTCGCTTCGTTTGAGTTTCCAGTCAGCTTCGTTAACTTGGCTCCAGTCTTCGACGCCGTGGACTCGGTCCCAGTCGATCTCATCAATGCCTTCGATTCGGCTCCGGTCAATAGCCTTCTCCTTTTCGATTAGACCCCAGTCAGAGGTAGACGGTGGAAAGAACGGCTCATACTCACCACTGGGAAACATCTCTCGTGCCGCGAAGTCGAAGAATTTTTCCCACTCTTTCACTGCCACCTCATCTTCTGACAACTTAGACCGATTGCGCTTGATCAGCTGCACCATCTTCTTGTGAAATGAGGCATTCGTTGCTAGCTTTACAGCTAATGCCACGTACTCCTCCGTTGATGTGGCAATGAGATCGTTGATCCCCATTTGCTGGTAGAAGCCGTACGTGATTCGCGAGGCCCAGAGTTCGTTTGGAAACGTCACAACTGGAACACCGGCAGCGAAAGCTTGCAGTGAAGCACGAGGCCGCGTGAGATGGAGACTCGCCACAACTGCGTCTGCTGCCCGCATCAGCATCGACTCCTGCTTTTGGTCGACGTCAGTGAGGAAATGGAGCCGACGTGGGTCAATCTTCGCAGACTCCATCCGTGCTTGGAGTTGGCTCTTCCAAACCGACCGACTTGATGTCGACAAAAGAAAGAAATGAGCTTTCTTGTCTGTCTCGAAAATCTTTGCCACTGCTGCATCAAAGTCAGGATGGATGTGGATAATGGACTGTCAAAAAATGAAAGAACAGAAAAGGGTAGCACAAAGGGGTGTGAGAAAGATAGGAGGACTGATGGATACCATCGTTAGCACCACTCATTCGTCAACGAAAACACACCTCGATAGCAAGGTAGAAGTGAAAGTCCGACGGGATGTCGAAACGCTCCTCAATTGCGCGGCGGACTTGGTCTCGACTGATGTTTTTCTTCGGTAAAGCAGGGAGCTTATGGTAGATGCCCATTCCCCTGTTAAGAAAATGAAAAAAAAAGGTTAGCTCACAATGCATGCGCACGATGGGGTGATGACGCTTACTTGAACTGGTACACGACTTCTGAGTAGTGCGAATTGACGCTACTGTGCTCGTGTTCACTGGCAAGGTAATAGTCCATCGTTGGAACGCCCGAAGTGTCAGCGTTGCCCCACCAAACCGCTTGCACTGGGGCCAGCCGAGCGAGCGACACGAAATAGCTCGTTTTATCCATTCCAAGCTAAACAGACAAGCCAAGAAAAAGTGAGCAAGTCTTACATGCACGCATCAAAGATCCAACGAAACGAACCTCAGGGTAAATTAACACATCCATATCCCAAGCGCGAATTTCTTCTCGAACGATCCTAATATCTTTCGGTAGGGCAACGATCTGCAACAGCATTTGCACGCCATCGGTTAGGGCATCGCTTGACACTCAGACATCGAAAGATTGCATGCATCGGACCAAGATAATTCTCGCTACTCACCGTTTCAGTAATTGCCTCGACCTGCTTCAGCACCTTCATGGACTTGCTGTGTCCTATCGCGAAGACGATGATTTCGTACTTGTCGCGATTAAACATGGGGATCAACTCCGACATGTAAAGTCCCACAGCCGAATTAAAAATGAAGCGCGAGACGAAGCCAATGCGCAGACGCCTCGGACCGATCTATACAAGCGCAGCACAGTTGTCAGTCCAACCTCCAGCTATACCCAAAGCTTTGACCACATACCTCAGGTCTATCGACATCCTTGCTACGCTGAGTGTACGGAAGCGGAACAATGCCGTAGCTTGCAACATAATCCTCACGCATAATATTTCGTTCGTACAGCAATTGCCAGTACAATTGGCCCATAGCTGCCTTGAGCTCACGGTTGTTTCGGTTGTGGGCCGTCAAAGTGATCCCAGTGGAGAGTGACACTCGATTCGGGTCCACTTCAGTTTCTTCCAGCGAATCAACTGTCACAAAGTGCAAGCAAGGGGGGAAATAGTGTTATCGCTAGGTATTGCAATGTGCAGAGACGAAGTTACTTACGACTTTGTATCAACGCCTCCACTTCTCGTTCAAAGCGACCGCGGTGGGCATCAATTTCCTTTTGCGTTGAGGGAAGAACGCGAGGCAGAACCGTCGCTTTCAGCACCTTAAGTCGTGTGCGAGGGTGGAAGCGATCGTAGAACTCCTTGCCGAGGACCTGTTCCAATACAGTAGAGGATTCGAATGAGCTGTCTCTTCACAATGCCCGACACTGCAACCTCCTCGTACCTGATCATAAATACTAATACTTCGCTCCGTCTGTCCGAGTGCTTCCCACGTTTCCGCGAGATTAAGCTGCATCATCAGCAGCAAAGCTCGGGTCAGTGTCGTAATTCATCTTTTCACGCTGTGAAAGCTCGCCAAGTTACCGTTCCGGTCAGCAACCCAAGATCCGAAGCTCGCTGGTACTCATCCAACGCAGTCTCGAACTGGCCTGCATTCGCGAGCAGGTTGCCTCGGTCGTTGTGAAACAATGGCTCATCCGGCCAACGCTCCAGCGCTTCATTCAGGCAGCGGTCGGCGTGGTACCATCCGTCCGTAACGCGGATGAGTTCACACATTCTGCCCGTGGCGTCCCTGGCCACACTCTCCGCCTTGCCCCCATTTAATTGGCTCTCCAGAACACTCATAGGCGCCTTGGCCACCTTGCTGTACTCCTTGAGCGCCTCCTCCCAGTCGCCACGCGACTGCATGGCGTCGCCCAAGTTGATGGCCGCCTGCACCTGCCTGGGGTTGAGCTCCAGTGCTCGTCGGTAGTGCTTGATAGCTTCGTCTACGCGGCCCAGCGACTTGAGGCAGATGCCCAGTGAATTGTGGAAGTTCTCGGCGCTCTCGTTGTTCTGCACGGCCCGCGTGAGGTAGGACAGCGCCTGGCGCAGCTCACCGTCCTGGTAAAGTGCGAGTCCCAGTAGATGCTGGGCTTGTGGATGTTCAGGGAACACGTCCAGCACGTAGCGGTAGATCCTGGAGGCTGTGACGCGGTCGTCCGCGTTGTGTAGCTGTGTGCCGGCCTCGAGTGCGTCGGAAACACTTAGCCGGCCCGCCACGCCAGGAAGCAGCACGGAGCCGACCGAGAAGGTGCGTGAAGAGAGGGCCACCATGTGGCCGGCCGACTCCAGCCCCACAGTGAGCGCGTACGTAAGCCCAGGGACAAGCCCGGCCACGTGGAAGTTCGTGTAGTTGAGACTCTGGTCAAAACACGACTCGTCCAGGTCCGTGTGGTCCAGCGTCACGTCGGGCGGTACGTAGGCCGGCTGCATGAGGACACAGACTCGGGAGCGCTGCAGGCCGGCGCCCAGGATCTCCCCGCGCACGTCGATCTCGACCTGCAGCTCCGTCTGGGACACCATCATGTCGTTCAACGGGTGCAGGATCTCCACCACTGGCAAAGTGAAGTACGGCAACGGATCGTTGAACCCGGCCGACAACGCGGCCACATGGCCGTGGTAGACGGCCAGCAGGCTGCTGCACAGGCCGAAGACGACCACCCACGCACATGTAGACAGCGCCGTCTGCGCCGCGATCTGGCGCGCAGCCATTGTCTTTGATCTTGATGTGCATCGTTTCGCTACTTTTTGACTAGTACTTGTGTTTTATGCCCCATAAAGACACTAATAGCTCACAAGACCACTTCCAGTCCACCCGGCCGAACATGCGCATGGCTGGCGTCAATGTGACCGCCCGCGGCTCCGGCAGCGCGGGCGCCACCCCAACCACGTCGGCCGGGCCGGCTACCTCTTCCGCCTTGAGCTTCAGCGACTCGGACGCCGACTTCGAGCGCGCGCTGCAGTCGTACGACGTGCCGGCCGTGGCTGAGGCGCTGCGCCGCTACCTAGCGGCGGAGACGCAGGCCAGTCTGTCGTCCACAGCGGCCCAGCGGCAGTCAGCCCAGCTACGCAGCGTCTTCTACGAGCGCTTCAACCAGCTTCTGGACCGCGTCTTCGGTCTCGACGCCGTGTCCAGGAACAAGTTCGGCGGCTGGCTCGACTACAGCGCCGGTCTGGCAGCTTCGCCCGCCGCCGGCTCAACTGCTGCCCTTGCCAGCAAGAAACGTGCCGAGCAGAGACGCGAGCGAGCGCTAGCCGGCGTGGCCACGGACGAGGACGACGTGGCCGGGTTCCTCGATTCGCTGACGACCGCCGGCCGCGCCGTCGTCAAGCTGCTGGGCGGTGGCGTTCGCGCCGAGGACGGCTCCATCTTTCAGTTCCTGTTCCGAGTACAGCACCCTGTGGAGTTCAAGCTGGCGCTCGACATGCTGCCCGAGCAGAGCAAGATGACCATCGTCAGCGGCCGCGGGGCCAGCCTGCTCTTCACTCAGCTGCTGCACAAGCCGCTGGCCAAGCAGCGCCTGGACCTGCGCAGCCCCCAGCTGCTCGTTTCTATCACGGAGCTCTACCTCTTCTACTTCCTGCGCCACCCGGCGTCGTCGACGCACCCCAGCGGCTCCACGACATCGTCATCTGCGTCGGCCACGCCGGGAGCGAGCTCCGTGGCCTCCTCGACGGCGTCGCTGTCGGCGGCGGCCAGGACACGTCAGTCCAGCTGGCGTATGTACGGCAAGGACGGTGTGACAGCGCTCACCCGCGGGAACCCGTACAATGTGCTGCTGCTGCAGTACCTGCGCGCCTTCCTGCCGGACACCAACCGCGGCGTCAAGAGCCGCTTCCACGGCAAACTGCTCAAGGACTCGAACCTCTTCCTGCACATCCTGATCGAGTTTTGGCTGCGGCAGAACCTCATCTCGTTCTCAGATGAACCTCTAGGGGCGTCCACAGCAGCTCCCGGTGTCTTTCGCCCGCCGCCGCCGGGCAACATGCTGGTCAGTCCGTTCGCGTCCGTCTACACTTCGACGAGCTACATGGCGCCATCCGACGATTTGCTGAGCTCGCTGCTGCTCACGATCATCCACCTGCTTTCGGACTCGTTTTTCCCTGCCACGTTGGCGGAGGATGCGTCAAGTGGCTCGCAGGGAGGGGCTGGCGGCATGGTTGTCGGCAGTGGCGGCGTGTACCTGAGCCGTAGCGTCACGATGCTGCGGCCTCCGCTTTACGCGTTCTTCCGGCTCGTGTTCTCTCGCGCTCCCATTGGCCTCTCGCCGACAGCTTTCCTGGCCATCACGGACGTTTGGCTCGCGTACATCCAGCCGTGGCACTGCCGGTCTTGGATCGAGTCCAAGGATCCAGCTGCAGCGGCGACGGCAGGGGCAAGTGGAGAGCAACGTGCCGTTCCGGGGTACACCTCGGCATGGGAGAGCTACGTGCTGGCCAATTACCACTTCTACACCACGCTACTGGGTGCCTTTGTGGAGCGCGCCAAGGAGCTCGACTTCTCGGCTGGCGACGAGCGCACCCTGCAGATCGTTGACCGTGTTTTGAGTGTGTTCAACTCCGACTTGCTGGCACTTTTGCGGCGAGCATCGCTTCACCTGGAGAAGACGCAGCCATTTGCAATGCCCTTCAACTTCAACCGCAGCGCGAACTTCACGCGTACTCGCAGTGGAAGCTTGAGTTCCTCGTCCAAGTCCAAGCCTACTGGAGACACGCTCACGGCTACCCAAGCTCATGTGCTGACGTTCTACTGCAAGTCTCTTGGGATTGAGTGCACGCCCGTGCCGCTGCACGAGAGCTTCCATCGCGACGCGGAACGTCTTTTTGACAAGCTGTGGGCTGCTGCAGCGGCGGTCGCCTCGTCGCCCTCTATGACGTCGGCTGTGCACTCTCCTGCCGACTTGTACCAGAATGTAAGCGCCGTGTTTCGTGCATCCAGCACCAAAACGGTGGACCAGGTGGCCGAGCAGGTTCAGCGGTTGAGCCGGATGCTACGCCGTGTTTTCGAGATTTCGGATGCCTATGTGGCCTCCGCCGCGCACTCGCGCTCATCGTCGGCTGCTACAGGTGGTGGTCTCGAGTCCTTCGCTCCCAGTCGTGACAAGAACCTACCGCATCTTCTCTCTCGCGAAGGAGTTTTCCAGTTGCAGCACGGAATGCGCTTGTGCTCTCCCGATACGGCCGAGTACATTGGAGATCCCATGTTGAGTCCCATTTGCTCGTACGAGGTGGCGTGGCTGGTTCGATTGGCGTACAAGGTCTCGACTTGGCTCAACGCGCGCTTTGGATTTGTGAATCCGTATCATGGCAAGCGGCTTGAGGACAACTTGGAGGTGGACCCTGCCAGCCCCTTCGTGCGCTTCCGGTTCAACCTCCGCTTCCTAGCAAGCAAGGTTAACCTCAGCTACCTCATGGCCTTTCTGCTGTTGCTCTACGTGCTCTACTTCTGGTAAAGCTGGCGCTCGGTCCACAAGCTTCATTAATGCGACGCTAAGTCAAAATTACACCACGCTACTCGTGCAGTTTGCAACTCACATCCTTTGTATGTTACCCATTCGGTCATGTGCACGTACGCTCAGTCGCTATCGTCACTATCGCTGGACTCGCTGTCACCCGAGGAGAAGTCGGACGAAGAGGAAGACGACGGAGAAAGGTACGAGTTCAGCAGCGAAGGCGAGTGCGAGTAACCTGAGCTGCCGGTCTTCGCAGCCTTCGCCTTCCTTGCGCTGCCTGGCGTCTTCGTCTTGGAGCTGCTCTTCTTGGGGGTCGACTGCACTGGAGGGTTTTCGTCCACTGGAGACGCAGCAGGTGGAGGAGGTGACGGCGGGGGTGGCGCTGGGACATCGGCAGAAGACAGCGGCGGAGGCTGAGGGCGCTTGCTCGCTGCCGGAGCAGCATCACTATCGGAGTCGGAGTCGGAGGACGAAGAAGACGACGAGTTGCTGTCGCTGTCGGAGCTGTCCGAGCTGGAACTATCGCTAATGATAAGGCGAGGCTTGGGGCGCTTCTGTACCGCTTGCGGTGGGGGAGGAGGGGGAGGCGAAGGCGACGGAGCTCCGCTTCCCGGGGGTGGAGGCTGGTTGGTCGCGCTGTCATCACTGGAGTCTTCATCTTCAGTTGGCGGATCCACCTTGCCGTCAGTTTTGGAGGCCGAACTTCGCACTTGTCGGGGTTTTCGCACTGGAGAAGGCACTTCCTCTTCAGAAGCTGAGGATGATTCATCTTCGCTTGAACTCGGCGCCGGTCGCTTCTTTGATGCGTGGCTTCGCGTGCTTCGACTGGGCCTCGTCTTAACGGGGCCTCTGGTACGGCCTGACCTTGTAGGTCGCGAGCGACTTGGGGACTTCTTGCTTGATCGACGCGTTGATCTTCGCTGCGGGCCAAGCGCGTCGCTATCGCCATCAGAAGACGAGTCCCCGTTGCTGGAGTCGCTGCTCTCCGAGGCGCTGCTCTCCGTCCACGCCTTCGTGACGCTGCCACGTGATTCCGCTTTGCTGGCGTCGCTCGCGCTGTCGTCACTGTCGTGGTCATTCTCCTCGCCGCCACTTCCCTCGTCCCTCAATTTGTCCACGCCTCTCTTCTCTGCAGCGACGCACATGGAGCGCGTTAACTTCGCGAGCACGTCGGCAAACTGCACTACCATCGTATCGGGAGCGTTGAATGTGCGGCAGTTCTGCCACACCAGGTCAACGTCCTTCTTAAATAATTTCCATTTCTACAGAGAAAACACACAAGTTGGTGTTAGTGTCTGCAGTCGCGTAGCAGGACATTCAAAGAAGGCACTTCGCGTACCCGGTAAAAACTGGATTCCACGCGGGAACGAATGGTGCCGAGATCCATGGGACGGGTGATCACAGACAAGTAATTCGGACAACCATCGAGTTCCGGATCCACTGGCCGAGAGAACAAATCCTGTACGCAACACCAAGAGACTCGGTTAGAAGGCATCAATCGCACGCAGAGAGCAAGCCCACGAGTCAAATACGAACCGCAGCTTCCTCCTTCAGCAGCCGATTGACCAGCGCCAGGCAGACAGTTGACAGGCGACGGGTGCTCTCCTTCAGCAGCGACCAGTCCATCCAGTCTCCAGCAGAGGGCAGCGGTACCCCATTGCTATCCAACTCCTCATCTTGGTCATCAAGGTCCATGTCGTCATCTGAAAGCTGATGGCGTCGGCGAGCCCGCCAAGCTCTGAAGACCAAGAAAACGTAGATACAACGTTAGAACAATGGACGAAATGACGTCGACATCAAATGGGAGACGTACCTGTCATGCTTCTTACTGCCATCACCTCCATCCGACGTTGAGCGTCTTGATCGAAGGCCTGGGCGTCGACTCTCAACGTCATCGTCAGAATACCCGTCTTCCACCTACATAGAACACAGTCCGTTAGATCCAGCCGATAGCTTGCCAAGGAAAGCAGCACTTACGTCCGACTCCTGAGCCGATTGGTTCTTCATTCTTCCGATTGCAATGCGGGACGACTGTCGCCGCGGGAGGATATTCCACGCGAGCTCTTGCTGCTTGCGTCGTTGCTCCTCGAGCTTCTCTTGATCCTTCATGATGAGAATGAGTCGGCCTCTCAGTCGATCCTGCTCAAGGGATCCGCCAGAAAGAGACTCGATCAACGCCCGCAAGTCATCGAGCGTTGAGCTCACAACTCGCCAGCCCTGTGGAGCTTCATCAACCGCCATCTCGAGGTCGCCTTTGATCCGAGCGTCTTCAATTCCAAGACGCTGCTCCTGTCGATCACGGAACAAGCTGGCAAGCTTGGCAAACTCTTCGTGGTGGTAATGACTGTGATGCCGCCTCCGGTGGTGGCCGTGGCTACTGCTGCGATGGTGCGACGAGGACGACGATTTGTGCTTCTTGTGCTTCTTTGAGGATGACGACGACGACTTCTTGCTGGAGCTCTTGCTACTCGATGATGTCTGCTTGGACGAGCTGCTTCGGCTGCTCTTCTTCTTCGACGATGAGCTGGAACGGCTTTTACTCGAGCTCTTCTTGGATTTTTTCGAGGATGACGAACCGCTCCGTGACTTGGATGACGAGCTTCTCTTCTTCAGTGATGAGTATCCATCAGCTCGAGGAGAGAATGGCTCCCTTGGGATGCGTTTCCGCCGACGAGGCCAACCACGAGCATCGTTCACGAGGCACTCGAAACACCGCCACTCATCTGTCGGGCGCTCCACTAGCGGAGGGTCCAGATACCTCATGTCGTAACACTTTTTGCAGCTCTCGCACGTAATGTCGAATGACTCAGGCGCTGCGGCTGGGTCAGTTGGCGACGTTGAGGCAGGTCCCGAAGTTTTTGCTGGATTCGTTGCATCACCAGTCTTGTCCACAGCAGCGTCTTCGGATGCATCGGTTTTCGGCGTCATCGGAGGTACATCTTTCGTTGTAGATAGCGAGTTCGACCCTTTGACACTTGTTCTTTCTTGTTCAACTGCTGCGAACGAGTTCTCTTCTTTGATAATTGTCGCCACGGGATCATCTTTCGAGGCTTGAGCACTTACACCATTAGCTTCCACAGAGTGGAGCGTCGTCATGTCCATCCTGCTCGTCTCGACGTCCACCGCTACTGCACTGTTGGTATTCTCGATGCTTGCTTTACGCTTTTTCCGTGGTGGCGGCGATGAAGCCGTCTGGTGCTCAACCATTTTCTTGTCCTTCGTCTTGGAGATATCAGCCTCACTACTGCTATCGCTGCTGTCGTCGTCGATAATCGTACGTTTCTTGGAGCCCACAACAGCCACCACCGTCGCGTGGACATGCTCCCCCGAAGCGTCTGCAGTAGCTTTCTCGTCCACGCCTAATTTCTCACTAGTCTCGTGCGCGGCTGGGGTTGGAACCTTTATGGAAATGTCGTGAGCAGCTTCTTTTGCTTCTGTTTTGCCCTCCTGCTTCTCAGCATACCCATTTGGCTGGTGCGAGTCTAGAGAAGCTTGGCCGCCAGACTTCCGGCCTCCCTCTTCACTGGACGGCGACTCGGTTGTACACAGTACGTTAATATCAATTCTTCGGGCTGTCGGCGGATCGGCTTCTGCTTTCACAGCCACCGGGGCATCAATGGAAGTGGCGCTTGATGTTTTGAGCGCTCCCTCTTGCGTCTCACCCTTCACTTGATCCGATGAGCTGTGCTCGTTCTCCGGTTTCACAGCCGGCAAGTAATCGCCTTCGCCCTTCACCTTTGACTTCGGTGAGCTGTGGTCATCAATCTCGCTATCCGCCAACTTTTTAGAGATCACCTCTTTCTTGACCTCCTTCGGTTCTTTCACGTCGTCCGAGAACGCCACTGTTTTCCTCGGTAGATGGATCGGTGGTGCCGAGGAATTGTGGTCTGGGTCAAAGTTCATGGAGAGCCGGATTCGCTTGGCGCTCGCAAACTCCACAACATAGGACGGTTTTCTACAATGCGAGCAGCAGCAGCATAAAGGCCCGGTTAGCAATATTCCGTCGCTTCAGCCACCGTGAAATAAAAAAACAAATCCATTTGTTGGCAGTATCGTACCGTTCTTCGAGCTGCCACCGTGGCTTGTCTTCTGCGTAAATCCAGCAGCCGTCATCGAAATACCAGTACGACACGCCCCTGTCATCCGTTCCGATCTCCCCTGCGCGCTGTGAGTTTCACCCCGTAAGCGTTCACGAAATCTTCACCAACCATCAATAAAATTCCATCTTACCAGCTTCTTAATGGCTTCGTTGTCGTTCTCTTTCTGCAGCGTCGCAATGTGCTTATGGATCTCGCCGCACGTGTCGAGCTTCCAGTGACAGAGCGCATCCAAGATTTTCACCTGCATCAAACCTCCAGTCAATATCAAGGTATCCCTCTCTGACGATGGAAAAAAAAAAAACTAGCTCACCCTTTCATAGACCGTCAGGTCTCGGTAAGCCACACCGCCGCCCATGGGGTTAGCCGTGAACTCCTTGCGCCAGTTTTCCTGCAGTTTACGTGCTAACGTCTTCTCCCAGTCCTGCACCCTGTGGCGCAACCCATAAACTCATCAGCACTCGGCTAGACACAACCATTACCCGTAGGAGGCTTGTCACCCTCTGGGCAGTAGTTTCCACCCACATTTTGTCCATTTTGGCCGTCGGGTGTTCGCGCGCCAACTTGAAGTGCAGTTCGGCCAGCAGCTCCACCTGGAACGTCACAACTCGTTAACCCCCTCTTCAAACGCTCCTGAGCCACCCATTCCCTTTCGCCAGCTTACATGCGTCCTGTCACCGTTGGAAGCGCCCAGTAGCGCCTCTTGCAGCTCCTAGAATCGACATAAGCAGGTAGAACACGGTCTGATGAGCATTGACGTCCAGGGGCAACATCCCCCTCCTGCATACAAATCCCAAGTGTGGGGGGCATGGGGAGGAAGCGCGCGTCACGACGCGTGTAATGGGCGCTTCACCGCCTCCCCCCGCGCCCTGTGGGGCTCAGGATCTGCAATGGAAGACCCCCCTGGGGCCTAAAGAGGTGTGGGACGCTAAGCGACGCCTTACCGTTCGACTGAAGCTCGGCAGCCGCAGTGGCGCGCGGAACGTGGCGCAGAAGGAGCAAATCTGGGCCAGCTCCACGGCCTGGGCCAGCCCCTGGGCCGACGGGGCCGCCGCGCTCGAAGCCGAGGCCGCGTCCTCGTCCGAGGAGCCACTGGACGAGCTGCTTGACATGGCGTGAGTATGTGGAGAGCGGTTCTGGCCAAAGGTGGAGGGAGCCTTCACACCTCTCAAATGTGTTTTATTTGTATTTGATGCGTTTGTGGAGGGCTGCTGCAGACTTTTTGGTACAATGGACACTACGGAGGTGGACGTTTTGGGGGATGGGTGGTTCCTGCATATGGACGATGGTCGTGTTCCTCACAAGGTTATGGAGCCACCACAGTGACGAGTTTCTTAGACGTTGATGCCGTCCACGCTCTCCACTTCGAGCAGCTTGGCGTGTTCCTTGAGCAGGGGAGTGATCTCCTCGCCGATGAACTCCTCCACCTGCTGCGGGCAGCGGCCGATGAAGAGCGACGGGTCCAGCAGCGCGTCCATGTGGTCGTGCACGGGCTTGAACAGCGGGTCGGCAGCGATGCGCTCCAGCAGGTCGTTGGCCGCGCCTTCCACCTTGACGCGCTTGCCGGCCTCCATCGAGTGCGTGCGGATGGCCTCGTGCAGCTCCTGGCGGTCGCCGCCGGCCTTGACGCACGCCATGAGGATGTTCTCCGTGGCCATGAACGGCAGCTCGGCCTTGATGTGCGTCTTGATGACGTTGGGCCACACCTGCAAGCCGTCCGACACGTTGGTGATCAGGTTCAGGATCACGTCCGTGGCCAGGAACGCCTCCGGAAGCACCATACGACGGTTGGCCGAGTCATCGAGCGTGCGCTCGAACCACTGCGCCGCGTGCGTCTGAGCGGCGTTGTCAGTGAGCGAGATCACGTAGCGCGCCAGACTGCAGATGCGCTCCGAGCGCATGGGGTTGCGCTTGTAGGCCATGGCCGACGAGCCGATTTGGTTCTTCTCGAACGGCTCTTCAATCTCCTTCATGTTGGCCAGGAGACGGATGTCGCCGGCCATCTTGTAGGCCGACTGGGCGATGCCCGACAGGATCGACATGACGTAGTAGTCGATCTTGCGCGTGTACGTTTGGCCCGATACGGGGATGACCTTCTTGAATCCCATCTTGGTGGCCACCAGCTCGTTCAGCTTCTTGACCTTCTCGTGGTCGCCCTCGAAGAGGTCGAGGAAGCTGGCCTGCGTGCCGGTCGTGCCCTTGACGCCGCGCATGGGCAGACTGTCGATCTGCTCGCTCAGCTGCTGGAAGTCGAGCCACAGGTCCTGCAGCCAGAGCGACGCGCGCTTGCCGACCGTCACGAGCTGCGCCGGCTGGAAGTGCGTGAAACCCATGGTGGGCATGTCCTTGTACTCGATGGCGAAGTCGGCCAGCACCTTGATGGCCTTGACCATCTTGCGCTGGATGAGCTGCAGGCCCTGCTTGATCTGGATGATGTCGGCGTTGTCGCCCACGTAGCAGCTGGTGGCGCCCAGGTGGATGATGGGCATGGCCACGGGCGCCTCCTTACCGAACGTGTGCACGTGGGCCATGACGTCGTGGCGGAACTTCTTCTCCATCTCGGCCGCGTACTCGTAGTCGATGTCGGTCAGGTGGGCGGCCATGGCGTCCAGCTGCTCCTGGGTGATGGCCAGCCCCAGCTCCTTCTCGGCCGTGGCCAACGCCAGCCACAGCTCACGCCACGTCGAGAACTTGCGGTCGGGCGACCAGATCTCACTCATCTCCTTGGTGGCATAACGGCTCACCAGCGGGTGCTCGTAGCGGTTGTGCTCGGCCATGATCAAGGGAGGTCGGGGACGTGTGCAGCGCAGTCGGCGTGTTTGCAAGTGTTCGGCAGCTCACCACCTTTAAAAAGGGCGTTGCCCTATTGGTTGTAAAAGAGGATTTCAACGCTGACGATTGGTGGAAAATGCTTCTAGCGTGTTTGGAACGTGATTTTGACATGAGAGTAAAAAAATACTTTTGATAGACTTTCAAATTGAAGTTGTTCCAGTTGCTACTGCAGGAGGACACCCTTGCTTTTGAAGTACAGGACGCCTGCGATGGTCATGACCAGGAACAGTGAGACGGTGAGCAGCACGACGCCCAGGAACCAGCCGTCCGCATTTTCTAGTCCCGAGTGGAGGTTCATGCCGAAGACTCCGGCCACGAACGTGCCGACCGAGAGGCTGATGACCACGATGGAGAAGATGACGTCAACGCCCAGCAGATAGTTCCGCATCGAGTCGAGCTGCATCATGACGAGGCTTTCTGTGTTGCTGATGCGGTGCTGCATCAGCTCGGCCTTGGTGCGCGTGGAGAAGATGTCCTGCAGGTAGTTCTCGATCAACACTTCGATCTCCTCCGAGTCGATGCGCCAGAGATCGGAGAGCAAGTCCGGGTCGTTGTACAGCCTGGTCAGGTACAGCAGGCGCAGATCCTCCTCGTTGTCCAGCATCACCATCAGCACGCGACGAACGCCGTCCACCTGGGTTTCGAACTCGTTGATGGTGTTTTTGAACTCGCGCAGCTTCTCGAGTTCCCGCGCTTGCAGTGTGCCTTGCATGAGGTTGTCCAACGCTACGACGACGGCTGGAGAGAGCTGGTCATACTGAGACTGGAAGTAGCGCGAAAGCGTCGACAGCAGCGCCTCCAAAGCTCTGGTACAGCACGACAAGCGCAAGTCAGTTAAAGCTGTCGCAGTCGGTCGAATGCTGTTGATGCCTTACCTGAACTCAAAAGGAGCCTCTTCATCACGCGCAGTCTCGGCAAACTTCGCCTTCAGAAGCGACAAGAGGGCATCCGCTCCGTCGGGGACATACACCAAGCAGACATTTCGCAGAACGATCGCGCGCAGTGGATCTGAGGAGCAGCGAGGGACGATCGTTTTGCACGTGAGTCAAGAGTTTTACTATGCAGATCTACACAGCCAATGACTCGGCCGTACCAGCACTGATGAGAATCGCTTGCTTTCTGATGACAATGCGTGGCTCGTTCGTCACTGAGAACGCATTCTCCATCTTGCGGATATCTCGAGCGTGGACGCGCTGTGGTCGACGACATCACAGCAGATAAGTTAGTGCACTTTGACTTTTGCAGCAGCTTCGGTAAGTTACCATACCTGGACGCCGCAGACCGGGGCATGAAGCTCCTGTTGACTTGCTGACCGAGGCTGCTGACTGAAGCGCCAGATCTTGCCCGCAGTTGAGCTGCTGCGTCGGCGCATGGGCGGAGCAGGCAACGTTCCCGTCTCTGGGGACGTGCTTACTTCCGGCGAGGCTTCCTCCTTGGGCTCAGCCGCTTCTTGCGCCATTCGCAGCACCTCGTGTCGACTCATTTCCTTCATGGTGGGTCTCCCTTTGCAGTCGAAGAGCATGACGAGCACCCGGCCGCTCTTGGTGCCAGGCTCGAATTGGCACGCGAACTTCTTCATCGAGGTGAAACTCGACGAGCCACTGAGCTCTGCAGACTCGGCAGTTCGCACCTCGCCCATGCGCTGGTACGAAGAGTACGTTCCATACGCGGTCGCTGGATTGAGATAGTCACTTAGCGGTTGCACCCCGGCAAGCAGCGGCGACGGAGTCGAGTCGGCCTCGCTCTCACCACGCATGCCGTCTGCGATCTCCAGCGGTTCAGACATCAGAGGCCGATCGATCGAGTTGTGGCGGTGCTGGCATCGCGGGCGAGCTGCACCAGTCGCCCTTGGACGGCTGCGGTGGTTTCAACAAAAGTTTCAACAAAAGATTCGGCGGTTGGTCACGTTGAAGTCATGTTGAAGTGACTCTGTTACTGCTTCTACTTGAGCATGACTCCTTTCCGCTTGAAAAAGACGATGCCTGAGCCCGTTGAGACGATAAAGAAGATGGACGTGGCGATGACCACGCCCCAGAACCAGTGAGCAGCACTTTTCAAGCCGGACGTGAGGTTCATGCCAAAGATGCCGGAGATCAGCGTGCCGACTGAGATGTTGATCGACACGAGCGAGAAGATGAGCTGGACTTTAAGCAGATAGTTTCGCTTCGAGTCGAGCTTCATCGTCACGAGACTTTCCGTATTGGAGATGCGGCGCTGCAGTAGCTCAGCCGTCGTTCGCGTCGAGAAGATATCTTGCAGATAGTTCTCGATCAGTACTTCAGCTTCTTCCGAGTCAAAGCTCCAAAGGTCCGACAAGAGGCTCGGGTCTTCATAGATCTTCGTGAGGTACAGAAGCCGGAGGTCCTCTTCATTGTCCAGCAACTCCACCAAGATGCGTCGCACCCCATCGACGTGCGACTCGAACTCGTTCATGGTATTCTTGAACTCCCGTAGTCTTTCAAGCTTGCGCGAGGTGAGATTGCCTCTCACGAGGTGCTCAAGTTCAGCTACGATAACAGGAGAGATCTGATCGTACTGGCCTCGAAAGAATCGGGCTAGAGTGGCTAGCAGTGCCTCCAACACTCTAAATTCGTATGGGGAGCTGGCATTATCGCGAACATTGATCAGGAAGTAGTGCTTGAGCATGGAGAGCAAGCTATCTGCACCGTCGGGCACGTACACAAGGCACGCATCGCGCAGCACAATCGCGCGCAGCGGATCTATCATCGTTCGTGAGCAACACCGAAGCCATCACAGTCAAATGAGTAAGGGTGTTCGTACCAGCACTGAAGAAGATCGCTTGCTGTCGAATGACAATGGACGGCTCGTTGGATGCTGAGAACGCGTTCTCCATTCTGCGGATATCGCGGGCATGCACAGGCTGCGTTGTGTAAGAGGAACAGACTACGTACAACAAGGTACTACACATGTAGTTGAACCTACCTGGACGTCACACACTGGAGAACTTGGTTGGATCGGACTCGCACCTTCAGGACGCACTGCGGCGTCCTGGATCACCCGTAGCACGTCCTGCCGACTCATCTCTTTGAGCGTTGAGCTGCTGTGGCAGTCGAACACCAGCATCAACAGACTCTCCTTTTTTGTAATGGGGTCGAACCGACAGAAGAACTGCCTTGGAGTGCTTGAACCACTTCGCTCCGTCGGCTCATCTGGAGCCTTCTCAAGGTCAATACAGTATTCTGACGTAGGACTTGTTTCCTTCTCGGAAGTGGCAGTCGCCATGACCTCCTCGAGGGACATCGTAGATAAACGGCCACCTTCTTCTCCTTGCTGCACGCCGCTCACGCTGAAAGCTTTACGCATGCTGGCCGACTTTCGATAGTGAACGTGCCTGAGACGGAGCTTCTATTGTCCCACCAAAGTGGGTTAAAGTTTGTCCAGCAGATAGAAATGATATCGCAAGTATTTTGCTTTTTACTTAAGCATGACACCTTTCTGTTTGAAAAAGACGATGCCAGCGTAGGTCGTCGTGGCGAAGAACACTATGGTGAAGATGACCACACCTAAGAACCAGCCAGACGCATCTGCAACTCCCGAAGTGAGGTTCATGCCGAACACGCCGGAGATCAGCGTGCCGACTGAGATGTTGATCGACACGAGCGAGAAGATGAGCTGGACTTTAAGCAGGTAGTTTCGCTTCGAGTCGAGCTTGAGCGTCACGAGACTTTCCGTGTTGGTGATGCGGTACTGCAGCAGCTCGGCCGTCGTCCGTGTGGAGAAGATGTCTTGAAGATAGTTCTCGATCAGAACCTCCGCTTCTTCCGAATCGAAGCTCCAAAGGTCCGACAAGAGGCTCGGGTCTTCATAGATTTTCGTGAGGTGCAGGAGTCGAAGGCCCTCTTCATTGTCCAGCAGCTCCATCAGCACACGACGAACCCCGTCCACTTGGGACTCGAACTCGTTCATCGTGTTCTTGAACTCACGGAGCCTCTCGAGTTCGTGAGAGTCCAAGTTGCCCTGCACGAGGTGCTCGAGCTCGGCTACAATGACGGGAGACAGCTGGTCATACTGGGATCGAAAGAATCGCGCGAGTGTGGCTAACAACGCTTCGAACGCTCTAAATCACGGCAAGACTTCATTGTTAGTCATACTGCTGAGTTTAAAATGGCTTTGCAGGGAGTGGTTTACCTGAATTCGAATGGAGACTCGGCGATATCCCTCGCATAGGTCAGGAAATCCTGTTTGAGCATGGAAATCAAGCTGTCTGCTCCATCAGGGACATACACAAGACACGCGTCCCGCAGTACGATCGCACGCAGCGGATCTAGTATAACAACAACCTGCCAGGTTAGCTTTTGTTCGACAACTTTTGAGGAATACTCAGTGTTGCGTACCGGCGCTGAAGAAGACCGCCTGCTTGCGAATGATGATCGACGGCTCGTTGGACGCCGAGAACGCGTTCTCCATCCTACGAATG
The DNA here is from genome assembly GCA_012295415.1 of Phytophthora chlamydospora. Lineage (NCBI taxonomy): Eukaryota > Oomycota > Peronosporomycetes > Peronosporales > Peronosporaceae > Phytophthora > Phytophthora chlamydospora. The sequence goes on along the minus strand of JAABLK010000129.1, from coordinate 19,873 downwards.
TCCCTGGTGTGCACGCGCTGAAGCACAGAAGCTCATTAGTGTTTTGCGCTGCCATGGAAAGTATTGTGCACGTCATACCTGAACGTCACAGACGTATGCGCTACTACCAGCATCCGTGGCAGTTTGGTTCTGTTGCAGGCCTGACTGTGGACGTCTTGGGCTAGTTTTCCCCGGTCTGCGATAGGGAGAAGCCTTTACAGGAGACTCGTCTTGAAGTTTTGCGGCTTCCTGTGTCATGCGCAGCACATCCAGTCGACTCATCTCCTGGAGCGTCGAGTTACCATGGCAGTCGAACAGCAGCATCAGCAGCTTGCCTTTCCTGGTCACGGGGTCGAATCGACAGAAGAATCGACTGGGCGAGTTGGAAACGCTGAGCTCGCTGCGCTCCATGGGCGTGAGGTCGAGGTCGATGCAGTACTTGGCCTTGGGACTCACATCCTGCTCCGAGTTCGTCGTCTCCATCGCGGCCTCCAGTGATCTCGCTGACACACCTCTGCGATCCTCTGCGCCAGAGCCTGAGGTCTTGCGCAGCATTAGCCTGAGCTTTGTCCAGTGATAGAATGGCACAAGTCTCCAGTAACCAACCAGCTTTTACCTGCAGAAAAAGAATCCCACAACGTAACGTTTGCCCCGCTCACTCTCTGGGTACAGTATCGGATACTTCCTCTCATGGCAGCGGGATCTATTCATTGGCAGACTAAGAGGAAAATGATAAGGCGTTACGCAAACCCCACGTTGAAGCCTGAGCTTACCATTTACGTCCGGATCTGGAAGCGTCCGGCCTTGGTCATCGTTCTCACCCCCTTGTACGGCTTGTACTTCTCGTTGGTGATGAGCAGCGTCTCAACGTTCAGCCCAGAGACAGTGGACATGGGCACCTTGAAGCCGAGCAGAACAACGGGCTTCTCGTCCGGCACAGCGGCACTCTGGTGGAGGATGATGTTGCCCCGCAGCGACGGGTTCAGCACCTTCTTGCCCAGCTTGCCCACGTTCCACTTGACCGTCTTGGACGTCTCATCGAACAGACACGTGCCGTGCTCCGTGTTGACGTCCACGGTGCGCACGCTCTTGGGGAACGTCACCTCGACGGTCACGTCTTCTACCTGCAGGTTCTTCTTGGCGTTCGAGTTGAGCGTGGGCATGCCGCGCGTGCCGATCACCAGGTCCAGCGTGCCGCCCCCCTTGTCGTTGTACGTGATCTGCGGCTGACAGTATACAGGCGGCACGAGCTCCTGCACCTGCACGCGGTACTGCATGAGCTCGAACTGGCCATCAGGCGGCACGAACGAGATGACCCGTTCCCGCTCGTATCTCGAGTACCGCACGCACGGGTGGAACGAGCAGTCGTCGATCACGGACGGGTCCGTGAAGACCATGGTGAGGTCCGGCACGCCCGAGAGGCGGCTGTTGCTGTGGATCACGCCGTTCACCTCGCACGAGATCATGCGGCCAGACACGTCGAGGATGGCGTCGATCTCCTCCACGATGTCGAAGTAGATCTCGTTCTGCGTGTACCGCACGCCGCTCTTGCGCCACGGGATGTTGGAGATGGCGCCGTCGGGCAGCGTGTTGCTGACGCGCGACTTGCCTGACACCATGGCAGCGATGCGGTTGGCTGTAGAGGGCGGCGCTACCATGGCCTTGAGGGCGTTGGGCTCCGTGGTGAGCGGGTAGCCGTTGTCCAGCATCTCCTCCAGCAGTTGATAAACCGTCGAGAAGTTGTCCTTCATCGAGTTCTCGTCGAAGTTGCCGAAGTAGTCGCGGAAGACCGCGAGCACGCGATGCAAGAACTCGATCACAAATAGCGGCGAGATCTGCAAGCCCAGACACAAAAATGACATTAGAGCCATGGGGGCAAGAAGGGGACGAGGGGAGTGCGCACCTCGTTGGTGACAACCGCCAGCACGAACAGGTCATCGCGGAAGACGCTGACCAGGTAGTATTTGCTGGTGGTGATGATGGGCGGCACGTCCTCGCGCTCGCGGTACTTGTTGACCTCCTCCATGAAGAAGTCGCACACGTTGCGACTCGTGAGGCCGCGCCAGTGCTTCTCGATGATCACCTCACTGCATGGGGAGACCGTAAGCGACGAGGAGGAACAGGATGGCAAGGCATGACGTACCCGGTGGTGGTCATGATGAACATGGACTGGATCATAGTGCGCTGCGGCCGCCGACCTCTTCCCCTGTTTTGTGATGTGCGCTCGGATCTTGGGAATCAAAGTCGCACCACACCATATATACACCATTGTGTGCACAACCCAAAACAAAATGGATCAAGTTGAAGCGACAAGTTGAGCGAAAATGCAGTGCATTTGCAAAAAAAGCTAGGGCTTGCTAATGGAGGAGCTCTTGTGCGGCATGGGTACTCATTCGGCTGCATGCGCTACTTGTTGTTGGCCGTCGGGGGCATCCCGAGTCCTTCCTTGGAACTGGCCCGACAGGAACGCGCTTAGTCATCGTACGCGTTGTCGTCACGGCCCTTGACCTCCTTGAGCTCCTTCTTGTCTAGGACCTTGTATACTTTGCCGCCGTCGTAGCCGGCGAACACCTTGGCGGTGATCTCCACCTGGGCGTCCTTCGGCACCAACTCCTCCGGAATGGGAATGCGCTCCACGATTTCAATACCCTGCAAAAGGCGCTCAAGTCAGTTCCGGTAACAGCAGATGCTCAATTCCTGCAGCACGTACCGAATTCACGATGGCGTCGTATTTCATGTCGCTCATGGAGACGAACTTGTCAATCTTCTTGATACCAAGCCAGTGCAGAGCGTCGGGCATCAAGGCCTGGAAGCGCACGTCCTGGATGCCAGCCACAGTCTGAGTGCAGTTGAAGTACTCTTCAGCGCTGTCGCCGCCCTCCTGACGCTTGCGCAGGTTGTACACCAAGTACTTGGTAACTTCGCCCAGTGCACGGCCTTCCTTACGGAAGTATACAATGATACCGGTTCTAAGAGTATCAGCACACCACAAGACCGTTAATTCCTAGCACGAATGAATCCTCCTCCGTGGTTGCTTACCCTCCTTCCTGCGCCGTTTGTACGCAAACTTCAATGCCGTGGGCCAGGTACGGTCGGCACGTGCAAATGTCCGACCCGAACACGTCCGAGCCATTGCATTCGTCATGCACGCGCACCGCCAGCTTCTTGGTAGGGTCCGAAATGGCTTCAACAGATCCAAAGATGTAGATCGTCAAGCTGCAACAGAAAGAGCCACATATTCAGATAAGACTCGGAATGTCCACAAAAGTCCCAGCAAGAGAAAGCAGTGCTTACCCTCCGATTGGCGGCAAGAAGACCTTGAGGTCGTTTCTTGTCACGAGCTCCGGGTACATGCCGTTGGTCTCCTGGAAGATCTGCTGGCGCAGATTGGCCTCCGTCGTGTTGAAGCGCTTGGCCACTCCAGGGAGGTACCACACGGGGTCGATGGCAGCCTTGGTGATGACGAGCTGCGACGAGTTCTTGAGGATTTTTCCGTCGGGTTTCAATCGGCCGAGACGCACGGCCTCGTGGATCTCCGGGAAGTCCATGTGCGCCTTGGTGACGGCAATGGTGGGACGAATGTCGTAGCCCTTCTGGAAGTGCTCCGGGAAGGCCTCCACCACGCAGGCGCCAAAGGGGTCAATGGTGACGATCTTCTCCGGGTCCGACCACGACGGATGGGGGCCGATCTTGGCGGCCGGCGTGGTCTGGGTCAAGTCCGGCACCGAGTTCTTGGCGATGGCGCCCGAGGCCACGGCCAGGCCACGGTAGATGCAGTACGAGCCGCCATGGGCGCCGATAGCGTTGCGGTACTTGTGGTGGCGGTTTGTGCCGATGATCGGGCCGCGTACATCAGGCTCCTTCTGTCCCCACTATTCAAGACACAACAATAGCAACGTCAGCTTAGGTCTTGTCTAGGTCTTTTAAGGCAGGGGGTGACGTACTCGGATGCGCACGGGCTCGACGCCGAACTGCTCGGCGTGCGACGTGAGCGACACGTAGAACTGGTTGGGGTCGAACTCGTCCTTCTTGCCGATCTTCTTGATTTCGTCGGCGTCGATGGATTTCTTGCGCTTGCCCAGCGTCGCCACTTTCTTCATGGGGGCGATCTTGACGCCTCCGGGCGCGGCGGCGGTGCTCATGGCTGGCGGATTGGGGGAGGGGCTGGAGTTTCTTTCCTGGGAGACTGGACCCGACGAAGCGAGAGGATCCACTTGAGCACTTGGACGCAAATTACGTTGTGAGCCGAAGGGCGCCGCGAGCGGAAAACGCCTCAAGTTGGAAACCGACGCCGCTCAGGGACTCGGGACTCACAGACGACGTCTTGAAGTTGTCTCGAACGCTTTTTTGACCTGTTTTTGGTCCGCGCGAGATTCCCATTGGCTGGAAAAAGCGCATCACCAATTCAGCCGCGGTTAGGACGATGGCGATGGCTGCGCGCATTCAGCGGATCGGCTGGGGAATCTGCATGCTGTAGTGCAGCACAGCACACATGGGCGTTCGTGGTGTTCGTGGTGAATGTAGCAGCGACGGAGAAGAAGAATAGACGGCAAGCGCTGGCATTTTGGTCTTTGGTCCCTGCGGCTCTTGGCGTGTTGACTTGGTGTTTGTATGCCCCCGACGAAGCAGCCTTTGGAAGGCGCTTCAACGTGCTGCTCGAAGCTCCATGCTGCCTGAAAGTGCACGCTCAAAACCCTGCGCTACGCCGCAGTGTGGCTGATGCACGTCTCTGCGAGCAAAAACCACCGAGCGTGAATGCAATGCGGATTCGCTCAGACGGGCTGTAGTGACATCGTTCCATGATGAATATGCACCACCAGAGCCATCGCCATGACTCAGCACTTTCAACTATTGACGCCCATCAACGTCCAGCAATCTGTGTGTCGATGTCGATGTCGATGCACTCGAATACATTGCCACTCGAAGCTGCCAGCCGGCGCGCTGCAGCCTGAGCCAGCATTTGAATTTTGAAAATAATGATCTCTCATTGGCCACAATCGAGCATACTGAATCCAAGTCAACCGCGTGCCTCCACTCCTTTCCCCATTAACCGTCGCCATCCCTCGATCCGCTTGCTTCCTTCCCCGAGGCTGATCCCCGCTCAGCTCCTCGCTGCATCCTGTCCATACGCACGTGTTAGTCTCCTCGTCCATCCGCCATGTCGTCGTTCGTCCGTAGGAGCGCCCGTATCAACAACGAGAACGAGGCCCCCACGGACCTGCAGGCCTCGCGCCCCGGAAAGGTTCGCACCTCTCAATACGTTTTACATCTAGCGAGACCAGAGGCCCATTGAATTGACGCTCTTCTCCGCTGCTTCGCGGCCACACAGCGCCACATCCTCCGAGACTCACAGGACGCCGGCAATGCCGAGAAGCGTCCGAGGTTCATGAAGTCGGAGATCATAAAGACCGAGAGCCACTCCATCGCTGGTCTCCCGCGCCGTACGGCTCTGGGCGACGTCACCAACCGGCGTACAGCTCTGGGGGATGCAACGAACAGGATCAATGTACGTTGCATGGGTGAACAGGTCGTTGTAGAGTAAAAGCAAGCGAGTGACAATGCCCTTGTGACTGGTGCTGCAGATCAAGAAGGCCACGACGAGCTCCATGAGCTCCTCGGTCGCCCATTCCGCTGCGCTGGCCAAGAAGAAGGTGGTTGCTTCCAAGCGCAACCTCAGCAACATCACCAGTCGCAGCGTCAACGCTAACGCCAATGCCAGCAAGCGGAACTTCGGCAACGTGAACCTCAGCAGCCGCCACTCTAGCGTAGCCACCACCAGCATGCCGACGCTTAGCCGCAGCTCCTCCTCCTCGATTATCAGTCGCATGAGCCGCCCACTGCCCCCCACGACGCTCGGATCGCTGGGGCTTGTGTCGCCGATGGTTGACATCATCCCTCCCACGCCCGAGGAGGACCACGACATTGACTCAGAGGACAAGAATGACCCCTCGATGTGCTGGCAGTACGCGGAGGACATCACGAATTATCACTTGGAGACGGAGGTGAGGGGCATTGTGGTGTTGAAACATTGAATTTCAGCTCTAACCCGCGTGTTTTAACTTGGTTTTACAGAAGAAACGCAAGCCCAGCAGCTCCTACATGGCGCGCCAGCCAGATATCAACGCCAAGATGCGCGCCATCCTGGTGGACTGGCTGGTGGACGTGCACTACAAGTACGGCCTGCTTCCCCAGACGTTGCACATTGCGGTCATGCTCATCGACCGCTTCTTGGAGAAGACGTTGTCGGTTGGACGCCAGCGGCTGCAGCTCGTGGGCGTAGCGGCAATGTTCATTGCTGCCAAGTACGAGGAGATCTACCCCCCGGAAGCCGAAGACTTCGTGAAGATCACCGACAACGCGTACACGCGTGAAGACGTGTTCCAGATGGAAGCGCAGATGCTGGCCACGCTCGGCTACCGGGTGACATTCCCCACTGCTTTCCAGTTCATGAAGCGCTTCCTCAAGGCCTCCCGCACGTGTGACGACCGCGTGGAACACTTCGCCCACTACGTCGTTGACCGAAGCCTGCAGGAGTGCAAGCTGCTCAAGTACCTGCCGTCCACGATCGCCGCTGCAGCTGTCCACATTGCGCGGACGCAGATGAGAGATTTCCCAGCTTGGGTACGTTCGTTGAGGATGCCTTGTCATGGTCTACCCTGGCGTTTCTAACCTTTGTGTCTACGTGTTTCTAGTCGCCGACTTTGGAGCACCACTCGTCGTACAGCGAGCGCAGCCTGACTCCCTGCATTAAGGAGTTGAAGGAGATCCTGTGGAACTCGCACAACGGCGTGGGCAAGATGGCCAAGCTCAGTGCTGCGCGACGGAAGTTCAGCAAGGAGCGCTTCATGGCCGTGGCTGCTGAGCCGCTCGAGTTTACCAAGACGGCCTAAACGTGCGCGTATGCTATGTATTCTTGCCCGCAAAGCCGCTGCGACCCGCCCACGCCGATGCCAAATAATGAACCTGATGTACAAGAGCGCAAGACTTCGCCGACCCCATCGAGGCCGAAGCAACCGTCCAGCCTGCAGCAGAGGCAATAACGTGTCGTTATCCATATACTTATTCTGTTCCAACGCATATTTTCCTAGAAGTAGAGCGTTTGAAGTCCTGCCTCCGCTGTGAACTTTAGGACAGTCAGCTTAGCAATGCACTTCAGATTTGGTAAACTGCAAATTCCATCAAAATTAATGGCAAGAAGATTAAAGGATGCACGTACATGATTGAAAAGGTCTATGACATTGGGATGCATGGCGACGAATGCAGCTTGATCACGCACTTAGTCCACGCCGAGGTCATCTTCCTCGTCTTCTTCGTCGCTGCTCACGTCCAAAGCCGAAATCTCGTTGGCGAGACCGTCCGCGATATCTCCCGCCACTTCCTCGTCCTCTCCACTCGTGGGAAGAAAAGACGACGCTGTAACAGGCTTCTCCTCGACAGTTTTCTGCTTGGATTCCATCTTGGTCTCTGGCTCCGGCTCCTTCTTCGTCTCAATGGCCTTGGCCGGGGCTACAGGCGTCGGAGGCAGCACAGTGTCGCCGTTCTCGGCCGTCTTCGTCTCCTGATCGGCAGCGAACGACTTGGCACGAACCTCGTCCCAGTCGGGCTCCTCCCCGTCTTCGTCACGAATGAGGAAGTCCACGAGCTTATAGATCTGGTCGCCAATCTCCTCATCGGGCTCCACCAAGTGGGCGTCACGAATGATGGGGTACACTTTCTTACGACGAAGCACCTTACGGCCGTTGCGGGTCGTGCAAAGCAGCAGTAGGCAGTCCACAGCGGCAAGACGCACCAGTCGGTCGTTCTCGCGCTTCTTTTTATCGCCCTGGCTGTACACGACAGGGTTCATGCCCATCTTGTCGTCCTCGTCCAGCTCTTCCGGGCCGGCAAGCAAGACCATCATGTGCGTGGGAATATCCAGCTGGTCGTACAGGTAGAAGTGGTTGTCCGAGTCGAAGCACAGGTTCTTCAACGCAGCGGTGATGCCTCGCCGACGCACGACGTTGGGCGACTTGAGCTGCGGCAGAAGTGCAGCAGCCAGCGAGGAGCTCAGACGCATCTTCAGCAGGAAGTTACGGCCCTGCTCCAGCTGGCTGATGTTGGCCAGGATATTGGCCACGTACTGGTACTCGTCGTCCCACTTGGGCTCGCCCGTGGAGGTGTCCACTCCATCGGGTTCGGGCTCTCCTTCAAGGAACGAGTTGGTGAGCGTGCGGATCTTCTTCTCGCGCAGCGCAAGCGTAGCGTCCGTGGCCTTGTCGTCGTAGCCAAGCAGCGCCTTGGCGCCTTCAGGTGTAGTGGTCACGTTGGCCAGCAGCATCATGGAGTAGTCGGTGAGGCTCCACTCGTCGTCCTCCACCTGCACCATGACGCGGTTCAGCAGATCGTACTTGAGCGCACGCTCACAGGCCATAGGGTTGGCTGCAGTGAGGTTGATCAGCGCCTTGACGGCGTCCTCGGCGATAGGGCGCATGTCACTAACCACGCGACAGAGCGCCTTGACCACATCGAGCTTCTTGAGCTGCAGAAGCTGGAACATTCCTTGGTCCGACGCCGTCATGTTGATGAGCAAACTGGACGCAGACTTGCGCAGCTCAGGCCGCGGGTGCGACAGGAACGAAACCATCTCCTCCATAGACTTGATCTGCTCCGCCGTGGCCTGCTCCGCCATGATGTAACAACGCAGCTGTACTTCTTCCAGGAGACGTCGATTGAATAATGGCCACCAACGAATGTTTTGCTCATCAAAGTCGCTGTCCGAAGAACTGTCCCTGAAGCGCCTCAATTGATGACGTTTCCGGACATTTCTTTGGACAAATTTCGTGGATGCCACACCAATCTGTGACGTGCGTCGAAGAGCTCAATTATCTGCCGTTCGATTCAGGCTCATGGAGGTGGCTTTGAGACGCATCGCGGACGCCGTGCGCCGCACGCGCGGCGGCGTGGTGTCCAATGCCATTGAAGCACGCGCTATCCCCCGTATGGGCGTGGGTATTGTGGCGCGCGAGCCAATTCCAAAGGACGCGCTGGTGTTCCAAGCGGGGCCGGACGTCTGGTACCCCTTCTCGGCCGAGTACGCGTTGGAGACTGCGCAGCAGAAGGCGCCGGGCTTCCTGGCGCAGTTAAATGTGCTACTGGCATCCAATAGAGCGCTGAGAGAGGGGTCCACTTTCGTGCCAAGTGCGCTGGTGCTCGGGGTACACATGCTGGTGAACTTCCCTCACGCAGCTGATCCACACGCGACGCTGACGGCCATGGCGAGTGTGGACGCCCCGCCGCTGGACGAGCTGTATGTGAATGCACTCCCGCGGTTCGTGGACTTGCCGCTGTACTGGACCGACAAGCAATTTGAAGAGCTGCAGGGATGCGACGAGGCGCGTCGAGCGATGCAGCACGGGTTAGTAGTAGTGAGGTTGGTTGACGGAGTGGAGACTGTGTTAATTGAACTTGTGGTTTGTCCACGTGCTGTCCATGCAGAGCGCGCTTCTACTCTCAAGTGTACCAACACTTCTTTGGTAACAACAACCAGTTCGTAAACGCGGAGGCCTTCTTCTGGGCCATCTCCGTCTTGATGTCACGCGCAACGTCCGGGCAGGACCAACCGTTCACGCTCATACCTTTCTTCGACTGGTTTAACCACGCAGACAACGGGTACGCTGCAGCATTGAAGCACACACGGTATCTTCGTAGTAACTCGAGTCATGTCCAGTGACGAATGTGTTCAGGAGTTTGACCCTCAGAAGGGGTTCAGGGTGCATACCACCAAGTCATACGAGCCCGGCGAGCAACTCTTCATCAACTACGGCAGTCACGGCAACCTTCGACTGCTGCGCAACTACGGCTTCACGACGCTAAACAACCCGTACGACGTCGTGCACCTCCCGATGCCAGCAACGCTGCAGCAGCCGAATCCAGCCGATCCTGCTTTCGCTCAGAAGCGCGACTTGCTGTTGTCCGCAACTGGCAGCCAAGCAGACGTACCAGCTCTGAAGAATTTGAGGCTTCAACATGACGGCCGACTTTCTCCAAACGCGGAGCACTGGCTGGAGATTATGCTCGCAACGCCGAACGAGTTGAGCAAGGTTTTCAGGGAAGCAGCGACGCAGGCGAGACCTGAAGCAAATCTGGTCACCACACTCAACCTTCCGACGTCCTTGACGGATAAAGTGCACGCTGAAGTTGGCAAGCTGGTGTCAAACCGACTGAAGACGCACTCAACTACGTTTGAGGTACGCGAGTTACTTTTTGGTGGGGAAGTTTATCTGCTGACTGACTTTTTGTTGATGCTGGTTGTCAATGGCACAGGAGGACCAAGTATTCCTGCGTGGGAACGAACAGCAAATGGCGCCTTGGCTTCGATCTTGCCTGCATATTCGAATGGGGGAGAAGCAGACGCTATTGCGCGCAGCATCCAAATACGCCTTAGGGTAATAGAATAAATTGCGTTGATCCACCCGCTGCTTAGTGTCTGATTCCTACCACGAGTACTCCTCAGTTGCTTCAAGCAGGCTGGCCGTGAACTCGGAAGCGATAGAGGCACGTATACTCGGGATTGCCATGGTTGGAAAGCACCTCCAGGGTAATTCCATCGATAGCAGTACGTTGGCTCTGAGCACAAGCAGCAGTGCTAAAGTCAGTAATAGTCCTCGTTAGGTCAACAGTAGAGACTTCCGCAATGCCTACCAGCGGCGACGTCAGCTTAAACGTTTGACTAGCAGGCCCATTGCCAGCGTACGAGAAGTTTCCGAATGGAAGAAACTCCACGGTTTCTCGCAATGGGTGGCCCGATATGCCCTGAAATCAACAAGAAAGCATTAGCGTCCTCAAACGTAGGCGACCGTCTGCATGAAGTTTAAATCCACGTACAAGGACACGAAACTCGCTCGGCGCCGAGCTAAAGTCGGACGCAATTTGAGCTGGGATGTGGTCAATGGTGATGGAGTCTGCAACGATTTGCTGAGCGAACTTGACCGAGAGGCGACCGGACGAGCCGGCAATGCCCCAGCAACTGCCCATCTCCATCGTTTCCTATTTGAAGTGTACACTTGTGTAAGCCGTTGTTGAAGAGGTCACAAAAGCAATTAGGAAGACGTACCGATAACGCAGTCTCAGGACGTCCGTTGTGGCGCGAAAGCCACCACGGGTTTTCTCCCGAAGAGAGAAGCATCCCCATGAAAGGAGCCGGCGCGCGGCGGTAAGAAGGCGATGTGAATCTGTCGTCGTTGTCACTGCTGCTGAACCCGACAACTTGTGAGAAGAACTGCACGGGCGAGTAGCTGTCTTGGTAAAGGAGATCACTAACCATTGACATAACGAAGAGCATGAGGAGTTAGCAAAATACCTTGCACAGCCACTAGTTAACGCCCAACGACGGCGGACGTACCGCTCCGAATGAATGACGGAAGCTCCGTTGGCAAGAGCTGCATGATCCACGCGCCCAGTCTTCTTGATCTCAACCGCTTGAACCGCTACTTCGATAACCCGGAGAATCCCTGGATTGGTGGCATCCAATCCACGCAGAGCGTCGGCACTGGAGGACAGCGCCTCCTTCTCTTCTTGCAGCACTCGTGACATGCGGCTCTCGATATCCCGCACCTTGCGCTGCATCTCCGATTTTAGTTCGCGCTCAAACGTATCACGCCACTCGATAAACTCTTTCCGTGCCTCGCTTCCGTGTGCGTATCCACTTGGGCCATCAGGCGCTGGCGCTTTCGCAGTCTTCTTCACCAAGTCTTGCACAGACTATACGATGAGAGTGGATGCATGTTCAGTCGCAAGATCAATGACAGCACAACAGCAATCTACACTTACGTCCATCTTCTCCTCTTGCTCCTTCACCACAGAAGAGAGAACCGACTGTTGCTTCGTTGCATCGCGCACGTCTTGCTGGAGCCGCGCAGTGCTGTCCATGAACTTCTCCCACTGCATCGGGAAAACACACAAAAACGGTCAGTATCATAATAAACCCAACCTATTGATCCTTGCTGCTTTTCTAAACGCACCAGTTCTTCCGTGTGCTTGGCGACGACTTTCTCAATGTGAACGGTGATAACGCTGCCAGGCTCGGCTAGGCTGAACTTCTGCTGGGCTTCATCGTGTGCGTGACTCAGCGTGTCATGCATCAACTTCAGCGCCTCAATCTTTCGCTCCTGAGTTTGCACCGTTTGCCGCAGCAGGCCAATCTCTTCGTTCATACCCACCAGCTTCAGATCCAGGATCTCCTCCACGACGAAGCGCATCGCTCCCTTGTCAACTCCAGCATCTGCATTGCCGCGCGCGCCAATGACCTTGGCCGAGAGCACATCCACATACTGGATGGCGTTCGTCAAGTATTGCGGGACAGTGATGGCAATCACGAAGCAGCACAGCGGCGCCAGCAGCCACAGCACGTTCACCGCCATGAACGAGTTGCGCAGCACGAAGCGCCACATTCTGCGCAGATATTTGAGCACTGTCTTCACCACCTTCGACCTCGTGATCATCTGCCAGTATCCGACAGCATCGTTCGGCCTCTTGAAGTACGCAGCAGCTCCGGCTGCCCGTCTCTTAAGCTCCGAGCGTCGCACTTGGTGCTCGGGTGTATCGCGTTCCTCGTCCTCCTCGTCCTCCTGCTCTTCGTGGACATCTTCCGGCTCTCTGACGTCCTCCTCGTCCACCCGAGGAGGACTGTACGTCGTACTGCGGTACACCGTGCCGTGATAGTCGTCCAGTTCCTCAAAATCGCTGTAGTCTTCATCGTCCTCCTCCTCCAGGCCTCCGGAGCGCAGCACCAGCGTGCGCTGCACAGGCTCGGGCGTGTAAACGCCGTAGCGCTGTTCATCACTCTGCGTGATGTGCTCCAGCTCCTCGTCTGAGGACGTCGAGTCTGAGCGCCGGCGACTGCGCAGCCGTCGGCTGTAGTCCGCCATCTCCGTTTAAAATGTGATGAAACCATCAAGATGGGTAGATTGATGTACACCACACCATCATTTTACGTTGGACCAAACTTTTGGTCCTAAACCCCCCAAAACGAAATCACAGTTCGCTCAATGGACTCGGCGAGCAAGGAGCGACGCCGCGGTGACGCGTCTCCTGATGGTAGCGCGGGCTTCTCGACGCCTTCGAAGAATGCGAACGCCTGTCTGGATGCCGTAGTGTCTGAATCCACAGCGAGCGCCATGACTGAGCCCCAGGAAAGCGTGGACGAGACCATGACGCTGCAGCAACAGTCGGCGGGGACACACTTCACGAGTTTATTGGGCAAGCGCGAGGCGGGGGACGAGCGAGAGGGCGGAGAAGGTGAGGAAGATACTGTCAGAATGCTGGCCGTTGCTGAGGAGGAGCAGGAGCAGCCGCTGGTGCAGTGCGTGGGCATGGAGCAGTGCTTCGACTCATGGGAAGACTTCCACCGCGCCATGGAGGAGTATTGCCAGGCCACGCACCAGCCCATGCGACTGCGCACGTCCGACTCGGCCAGGGCCGTCAACTCCCGCGCCGCCAAGAGAAACAGTCTGAAGGAACCCATCGACGAGAGCGTGGGCTTTGTTAAGAAGCTCTATCTGTGCACGCACGGCGTCAAGACCAAGCCTAGAGGCAAGGGCAAGAGGCCGAGACAGCACTACCGCTACATGGGCTGTCCGGCCATGATCCGCGCGTGCATCTCAGAGCGCAAACCGAACGACCCGGAAGGACACGGCAAGGGCAAGTACGTCGTCCGCGTCGTGGCCCAGATCAACCGGCACAACCACCGCCTGAGTGAGCACTTGTTCAAGTCGTACTCAGAGACTCGCGTTGTTATCGACGACGAGCTTATTGTGCCAAACACGCAGGGACGGGCAAAGGAAGAGCATGTTTCTACTGCTGCTGCTGCGGTTGCACCCGTTGAGCAGATGCCCGCCACGGTGCATCCTGACTTGGAAGACCCCGCGCTAAAGACGAACCGTACGAGGCTACTCTTGTAGTGCATGAGCGAGGTTTGTGGTATTTTTCGTACTGACGCGTCTTGCGATGGTACTTTGTAGCTCTTTTCCAGCCCCACCTCGACCTCATGTCTGCTGCGCCTCGCATCAAAATCCGGTATGTCATGGGAGGGCGAAACCAGGTCGTCATTTGATGTACTTATCAGTGTTTCTGGTGAACAGTGTGGGCTGGATTGGAACAGGCATCATGGGTGCCAGCATGTGTGGACATTTGATGGTACGCCCCACGACAACGAAGGAGGGTTTGGCTCAATACATTTGACGCAGCGTGTTTGTTTCTTTGTTTTTTCTTAAAGAATAACGGCTATGAGCTCACGGTGTATAACCGTACGCTTTCCAAGTGCGATGGACTCCGGGAAAGGGGCGCGAGAGTGGCGGGTTCCCCCGCGGAAGTCGCCCAGAACTCTGGTAGGTGCAATTACCACCTTGTTGTTGCCATAGCTGGAAACTAAAACTGATTATGGTATTGTTACCCTTCGGCAGACATTGTGTTCATAATGGTGGGGTATCCGAAAGATGTGAAGTCCGTGGTACTCGATCCGGAGTCGGGTTTGCTTTCGCGAATGAAGGCTGGCGGCATCATTGTGGACATGACGACCAGTTCACCTGCATTGGCCAAGAAAATGTACGATGTGGCCAAGCAGAAGGGCGTATCGACGCTTGACGCACCTGTTTCAGGAGGCGACATTGGGGCACGCGACGCAACACTTTCCATCATGGTCGGTGGTGATGAGGACTCTGTCTACGTCACGATGCCGTTTCTCAGCATTATGGGCAAGACCATTCGTCACATGGGACCTCCCGGGGCGGGCCAGCATACCAAAATGATGAACCAGATATTGATCGCCACCAACATGATTGGCGTCGTCGAAGGTCTTTTGTACGCGAAGAAGAGTGGGCTGGACATGGATGAAGCCATTCACGCTGTGAGCGCCGGTGCAGCTGGCTCCTGGTCGATCAGTAACATGGGCCCGCGCATCGTCAAGCGAGACTTCGCCCCTGGTTTCTTTGTGGAGCATTTCCTGAAGGATATGGGCATCGCCCTCAAGGAAGCTGAGAGGTATGCCGTGCTTTTCCTTTTGCGAGAAGTTTCGAGTCGAAACTGATTGTGTGGATGAAACTTTGCTTGTGCAGGATGAATTTGTCGCTCCCAGGGCTTTCGCTTGCGCATCAGTTGTACATTGCTGTGAAGGTATGCTCCGTTGAGGTGTGGGCTCTGCGCTGTCTAGCTACTAACAGCCACCTGTCATTCTCTGTAGGCTCAAGGACACGGTCGGCTGGGGACGCAAGCGCTGATGCTTGCGTTGGAGCATCTGAATGGTAAGAATTGAGCGTTGACACACTTGGTCACTGCGAGCTGCGTGTACTAACCCAGCTTGTCTTACTGCTGTAGGTATTTATCCCGAGAAAGCGAACGACGTTGAAGTAGTGTAAGCTTCTCGTACCTTCAAACCAGCATCACCTTGTCAGGTAGATCTTGACCACCGGACAAGAGACACTCTACCAACGCCGCCACGGCTCCAATTTTACAAGCAAGAAAGTCTTCGGCTTTCATTGTAGAGCCTTGTTGTCGTAGGCTCGGTAGTTCGACTGCAGCTACTGTATTGAAGGTCATCAATTGTCCATTGATGAAAAGGATCCTTTTTCGTTCATCATGTGCTAGGAAGGTTTAAGCCAACCGGAAGTGCTGCAGTGCTCTACGTCTTCGACCACACATCAGCAAGCAGCTCGTTTAACTGGACTAGTGGTTGACTTTGCGGCACAGCGGTGACGTGGGGCACGTTCCCATCGTCAGAGGTTCACAATCGACCGAGCCCTATCAAAGGCTTCAACTTGTTTTTGACCAATAAAAAGACTTGCAAAAATGAAAAGCATCACTTGGCAAAACACACTTTCCGATTTGAGCGAGTGAGAAGATCCCCAAGAGACCCAGAGCAAGATGGTTGTTGCTGTGAAGCCCAGGTACGGTGCGACGCGGTGCAGCACGTGGTTGGCTGCTTTGTTGTTTGCTGATCGTGGTGTGCAGAGTTGGCTGGATTGGAACGGGCGTCATGGGCGCCAGCATGGTCGGCCACATCTTGGTAGGTGGACAGCATTGCAGGGAGAAAGGAAAAGTGCTTTATTGACGCGTTGATTGATCTTGCAGAAGCACGGCTACGAGGTGACGGTATACAACCGCACGCTGTCCAAGTGCGACGGCCTCAAGGAGCAAGGCGCACAGGTGGCCAGCTCCCCCGCCGAGGTGGCCAAGGTTTCCGGTTCGTTGACGGTTACCCCCTTCAACAGTTGTTTGCAGCAACCTTGATGCTGAGTTTTTGTTTTTGCTTTGATTGCATCTACTGTAGACATTGTGTTCGGCATCGTGGGCTACCCGAGCGACGTGCGCAAGGTTTTCCTGGACCCGGAGTGGGGCGTGCTGTCTTCGATCAAGAAGGGCAGCGTCATCGTCGACATGACCACCAGTGAACCGTCGCTGGCCAAGGAGATCTACGAGACAGCGAAGCAGAAGGGCGTATCAAGCCTGGACGCCCCCGTTTCGGGCGGCGATGTCGGTGCTCGCGAGGGAACGCTGTCCATCATGGTCGGCGGCGACGCCAGCACTGTGCAGTCGACAATGCCGCTGTTCGAGATCATGGGCAAGAACATTCGCCACATGGGTGGAGCTGGTGCTGGCCAGCACACCAAGATGGTGAACCAGATCCTCATTGCTACCAACATGATCGGCGTCGTTGAGGGTCTGCTGTACGCGCAAAAGAGCGGGCTGGACGTGGAGGAGGCTATCCGCGCTGTAAGTGCCGGTGCCGCCGGCTCCTGGTCGATCAGCAACCTCGGGCCTCGAATTGCGAAGCGCAACTTTGACCCCGGCTTCTTCGTGGAGCACTTCGTCAAGGACATGGGCATCGCACTGAAGGAGGCTGAGAGGTGAGGACGTTACGGTGGCTGGTGTGCCCAGTTGACGGGCGAAAAACTTATTGTTGGATATTGTCTCGCTTGCTAACATCTCTGTGTGTGAACAGCATGAACTTGTCGCTTCCCGGCCTCGCCCTCGCCAACCAGCTGTACGTTGCAGTCAAGGCCCAGGGCCACGGCCGTCTCGGAACGCAGTCGCTGATGCTCGCGCTGGAGCAGCTCAACGGTATGTCGTAGTTGGAATCTCTCAATTGTAGGCATTTAGCTAACGTCCTCTATGCTTCTTCAGGCATCAGCTCGTCCAAGTAAGCAAGGCGAGTGCACCGAGCCATGTTGAAGTCGTCGTCGGTGGCAAAGCCCCCATTTTAGCTAATCCGTCGAATATTAGCTAATTTGTACCTAAAACAACGAAGAACAGTCGCAATCATTATCGAGAAGGATCCCATACAAATCGCCCAAAAATGGACCTTCCGGAGGAAGAGCTTAAGCAGCCGCTCGTGGATCCGCAGGAGGAGGCCACACCGCCGCGACCTGGCAGCGCAGGCGCCAACCGCATGATGCGCAACGCACCGGTGGACCCGGGCGCCGAAGAGGAGAAGGAGGAGGCACCGCGGAGCCAGGGCATGCGTACACCGCCGCAGCAGAAGCTGCCCTACGCCGCGCCCAACGTCCATCCGTACGCAGTTCCACAGTACCAGCCTCAGGGATATGGAGGAGGCACCGGCAATGGGTGGGGCGGCGGTCAAGACGAGGAGAACGTGGGCGACCAGGGCATCACGGTGGACATTGTCTTCAGCGGCATGTACACGCTGGCTGCCGCCTTCACGATCATCCAGGGCTTTGGCATGCTCATCCACTTTACATACGCAGCCGGTGAGGCTTTGTCTGAGGGTTCCCTAGCGGGTTTTGAACCTGGAGATGTCTAACTCGTATTATTGTGCTCCTCGTGCTCTGCAGTTGCATTGGGGTTCTACACTATGGCGTTCGGTAGGTGCAGTGTTCTCACAAGGATAGCTAGGAGAGTGGCTAACATGGATGGATACTTGTGATGTGGCACGCAGGCGCGGCGGTTATTATGTACGACCTCAAGTCTGTGGTGAATGGCGTGAGCGTGGAGATGTACCTGCCCTTCTTGGGTAACTACATTGGCCGCGCAGCAACTATCCTGTTCTTTGCCGTATTGTGTGCGCAGACGCACGAGTACGCTGGCTGGACCAAGTTTATCGTGCTGTATAACTTGCTGGTCGCTACGCTACAGGGCTTCGTGTATTTCACCACGAAGACGGTGACGCCAAGCCAGCCTCAGATGGATGATCTGCCCGACTTGTAAAAAGCAGTGGCGATGTGCGTATGACCAAGTGAATACATGAGCAGAAATGCCCACATCTTTATGCTTGCAGCAGGCTTTGAGTCTTTCGGCACGCTTGCAGCGTTTCGCCGATTTTCAACCTTCCTGGTACGTAAGCTTTTCTCTCATCAGAGGCTGGCATCCAACTGGGTAAGCTTATGGTTACGGTAAGCTTGGATATCTCGTCACCCGTTTAGGTATTAGCAAATCGTGCCTTGGTCCAAGTACAAGAGCAGATCGAGACCTCGGGAGGAAGTGGTGCGCAACATGGAACTTCAAGCACCAGATTATTGGGTAGTTCGGGCTCACGCTTTTCATATCCGCGAGCGAGCGAGTCCGGTTGTGGCGGTGGCTCATCATGACCTGCGTTTTATGGTAGGACGCTCAGCTTTAGTTTTGATCGAGCACAGTAATACGCTGTGGAATGAGTCCATGTCGGGGCTTACATCACCCGAGATGCAGAGCGCTGCTTGTTGCCAGCTAACAATGAACAGCGACGTGCCCAGGTTCCTGCATGCTTTCAAAAACGTTTCGCTTGCATATTTACTAGAAGCAGAGGAAGTGCCATGAGGACATTCCGTAGCAAACTTCGACGTGTCTAATGTGAAATTATCAGGATGTGCTTAATCGCTCGAAGTGGAGTATTTTAATACTCCAAACTATAAAGGCGACAGCACTTTGCTCTGCTCAATCTGACATCTGCGTTCCTGGCAAGGTACGTGTACATGTATGACGGCGGCCCTCCCATTGACCTGCTGGTAGTTGAAGCCTCCAACCTTACCCAGCATCTCTCCTTCAGGATGCATAGCGCAAAAGGTCTGGCTGTCGAGCCCGGACACCGTTGAGAAAGCTAGATACTAAAGCTAGCAAGCAAGCGGGCGGTGCTTGATTGTACCTGCCGTCCCCGATCACCGAAAATGCAGCGCTGCGCTCGAGCGAGTGACATGCCACGCAGAGCTACGTCACGAGCTTTCGCAGCCAGAGCGGGCCGCTTGCTAGTCGATAACGGATAACGGGTGGAGGCGCGCCTCTGCTTGGCGAGACATGTTTTCTTGCCCGCGTGCGGTGCCGGACCCAGCGAGCACGAGACCTTCGCCGCAGCAATTCCCGACGGCAAAGGTGCGACTTGGCAACCGTCGTCGCCTTTTAGTCGTGTTTTGAGTTTTGTGTCACAGCAGGAGTGATGGTCATCGGGATCAGATATTGCTTCGAAGCCCGCAGCAGGCGCTTTGTATGCGAACCCTGCCGTCTCGAATCCGCGGGCAAGCTTCTAGCACGTAAATCCCGTCTATTTTTGGCTCTCGACGGGAAACGACGCGCGCACACGTCGCAGACAGCGTTCTGTTCTCTATGGGTTGACTTGACGGTCGCGGGCGAGGAGGAGTGGCTCATTCTCCAATTTGCTTCCTGAGCCGCAAGCGCAGTCAAGAACCAAGACCGGACAAACACACACACACAACACAATGCAGATCTTCGTGAAGACTTTGACGGGCAAGACGATCACGCTGGACGTGGAGCCGTCGGACTCGATCGACAACGTGAAGCAGAAAATCCAAGACAAGGAGGGCATCCCGCCTGACCAGCAGCGTCTGATCTTCGCCGGCAAGCAGCTGGAGGACGGCCGCACGCTGAGCGACTACAACATCCAGAAGGAGTCTACGCTGCACCTGGTGCTGCGTCT
>JAABLK010000128.1:0-45907 GCA_012295415.1 Phytophthora chlamydospora | reverse complement strand
ACGCGCAGTTTTCCGCTGCGGAAGCCTGGGCCGGAGATTTTCCGCTTCTTTAGTTTGTGTTGCTGAAGCATCGACCCGGCGCGCATCATTCTTGAAAAGGCCGTTTCTTTCATTGGCGGAGCAACACAAACCACTGTTTTCTGGGAGTTTGGCGCTTGGTTCTCCTTGAAAATGTGGTCACTTGGCGTAGGCGGCAAAACGCGGATATTGTCTTTCAGCGGATCGAACGAGATGTTCCTTGCCACATCCACTCCGCAAGACTCCTGGCTTTGATCTGTCGATGAGGAAGATCGCGCAGCAGTCTTCTTCACAGAATCGTCTGGAGGCGACATCTTCTTCGGATTTCCACCGAAAAAGCGACTTGTCATGAGTGGGCTAGTTGCAGCAGGCTTTGCAGCGGAGTCGCTGGTCGCAGTTGACTTCTTGGGCGGTGTGTCTTTAGATGCCCACTTGTCCAAAAAAGACGGCGGAAGTGATCTCTTGACGGGGACCCCTGAACTCGATCGAGGAGCGTTGAACACAGCAGCTGCAGCAGATTCCGAGGCGTGGAAAAACGAGGTGATTGCCGCTGCCTTTGGTTTAGGAGGGGCAGCAGCGGAGTGGTTTCGAGTCACCGGCTTAGCAAAGCTTGACTGGATTGAGCTGCGGAGTGGTAGTCGCGTTTGAGAAGGGGGAAATGGCTTCATCGTAATTGGATCTGTATCTCCTTCGGCAATTGCCTTCGCAACATCACTGGCAAGCATAGGCCCCACGAAATCCATTGTTGGGTCAGTCTCCAACTCGTTCGAAGGTATCGGGGTCAGTGGCACCAGTTCCTGGGAAACGAAAAGTTCATCACGAGTGAGTAATTATACACGACAGGATAGTTAGGATTGCTCTTTTTTGTCAACAAACCTTTTTCTTGGGACAGTATACGCGCTGGTGACGGAAAGTCAAGACGGCCTTCTTGAAATCGGCCTCATACGTCGCAGGGATGCGTACCTTCCCCTCCAGGCGCAGCGCTCGAATGATCTAACAGAGACCACAAGAAGTCAGAAGGCGATATCAATTTGTCCCACAGGTCTTGCAAACGCACCTTTGTGAACGAGCCGTGCTGCTTCATCGCGATGTACGCCTTTTTCAGCCCAAAGCCCGGAATGCTCGGCAGGTAATCGCACCCTGAAAAAATGCACATTTCAAGGAACTGTTGCAGCCATGACGTTAGTACTGCACCATGGCATCACTCGAACATTGGGGGCAACTAAAATGGTACCATTTGCTCTGTGAACATGTGGAAGCTCAGGCCCTTGTTCTTCTTGAGGTTGACTGATCGGATCTCCTGTGCAACATTGTCGCGGTCCATTTTAAAGAGCACAGTTTGGCATCCGAAAGGAAGGCAATCCGAGTCTTCAGTGATCACACCGTCCGCGAGTCCGTTCTTGACCAGATACGCCAGCTGTGCGTCTGCCTCGTACGGGGCCACCACGTAGGGAACATTCTGCGCCTTCAAGTGCTATGGATAGTGGTGGGAAAACGTTAAAGTCAGGAAAAAAAAGCACTTCGGAAAGTGAGTAAAAGCGTCCAACAAACACACCTGGATGACTCGATGAGCCATGTAGGGCGAGACATCAGCAGCTCGGACGAAGCACTTGCGGGCCTCGCCGAAGCGCTTGTTGTGGTAGTGCTGGACTCCAAGCTCCCGGTTCTTGTGCCGCGCCTTTCGCCGCTCTTCCTCTGTGCCTTTCTTCATGGGGAGCGGGCCGCCGTCGAACACAACGTAAGGCGTCACACCGTTATGGAGAAGTGCCGCGATCCGATCCATGAAGTACGTTACGTATCTGCATCAACAAGCAAGAAACAACAAACTTAATGACCACCTCATTCCAGGTAAAGTCGTTCTGATGGGGCTTCAACAAGCAGCTTCGTACTTGTCGGTCGCCTGCCCGAGGCAGATCTCCTGACTGCACGAGTAGATGGCGCGGTGGAGCCTGAAGACGCGCAGAAAGAGGAGGGAAGCGTGTCAAAGGGCGGTCAAAAGAGGGGGCGTCTTTTTCGTGGATTTACACCGTACCAGCAGTAGCCATCGATAGCGAGCGTTTTGCCCCTGTACTCATCGATAGACTTGGTCTCGGTGATGCTCTTGAGCACCGGCAGGAGTCCGGAGATCCCCATGGCGGCCACGGGTCTGCTCCTCCTCTTCGCTGCTGGACGGGCGCCGGAAAATGGCGCGCAAATGCTTTCAAATGGAAATAACCAATGAAAAAAACGCGCAAGAAAAACGTTGATTCAGCAACAGATTTTGACATTTCGCTGGTCGTAACGTCACTCGATCATGAAGATCGGCGGCGACCTGCCGCCCTTCTTCAGCGTGAACGCGGCGCTGGCTGCCGCTTTGTACCTCGTGGACGTCGGACTCAACTCCGCCATCGAGTATGGAGACTTGCCAGGCCAGGATGCATCGGATAACAGCAGCGACGCGATAGTTTCTTTGTAAGTGGGCGAAGAGCAGCTGTGTACTACAGGCTCGGACGCCACCTCACCATAAGTCCTTCGTTTCCTATTGTTATCACGTAGTGTGCAGGTGCTGCTGCAGATCGCTGCACTCGTCAACCTGTTCATGCTCTTGGGCGGCACCTTTCTGTTCCGCAGCGGCCTCTTCGGCATGCTCTACAGCCAGTTCCGCCTCGTGCTGCTCGTCCACCCGCTCTACATCTGTCTGACCATCGCCCTGGGCATCGCTCGAGTGGTAGGCAACGCGCTACTCGCTTCCGTGAGGCATCACATCTTTTTACATTGACTATTGCTAGCAGAACTTGCTCTCCTCGGGAATCGCTCACGTCGACATTTGGGACGCACAGGGCTACGCAGCATTTTCCGGAATCCACAAGCTAGGTGCGTCCGCGCCGTGTGTTCTGTGGGGTTATGCTAGGAGCTCAACAAGCGTTGGTACGACCACCAGGAGCTCTGTGCTACTACGCCTGCAGCATCTACGCCGTCGAGCAGCTTCGAAGCCGCAGGTTTTACAGCCATGAGTATTGGATGCGAAGATAATAACGAAGCACGAGCAGCACTATTGACATCGTGGAACTACACTATCTGACTCTGAATATCTGGTGATGCTGCTCCTTCACCTCAGTGCGTTTAGAGCGGACGCTGCAGTTTTGCAGCACTCCACTCCATCTCGGGCTCGTTCTCACGCGCCGTGAGGATCTCGTAACCGGTCTCAGTCACCAGGAACGTGTGCTCGAACTGCGCCGAGCGCAGACCGTCTCTAGTGACGGACGTCCATTCATCAGGCCACGTCTGGTCACGCCACGTGCCGACATTAATCATCGGCTCGATGGTGAAGATCATGCCGGGCTTCATGATGCCCACCGCCTTATTCTTGGCGTAGTGAGGGATATCCGGGACGGCGTGCATGTGCGTTCCAACGCCATGGCCACAGTATGACTTCACGACAGAGAAACCCTCTCCATTAGCCACCGCCGAGATGTGCTTGCCCAGCTCGCGGAACATGGTGCCGGGACGAATAATCTGGGCTGCCGCCGCTAAGCTCTCGAATGTCGTCTTCACCAAATGTACGCCTTCCTCATCCACGTTGCCCACCAGGAACGTTTCGTTCAGGTCTCCGTGGTAGCCGTTCTTGTAGACCGTCACGTCCAGGTTCACAATGTCGCCATCCTCGAACGGACGCGTGTCTGGGATACCATGGCAAATGACCTCATTCACCGAGATGCAGACCGACTTGGGGAAGTGGTAGTAGTTGAGCGGCGACGGATAGCAGCCGCGATCCATGCAGGCCTTGTGCACGATCTTGTCGATCTCTTCGCCTGTGACTCCAGGGCGCAGTGCCTTGCCGGCGATGTCCAGCACCTCGCGGCCCAGGCGACAGGCCTCACGGATGCCCTTGATCTGCACGGGCGTGTAGACCGGGATGCTCTTGCTCTCGCGGCGAGCGCGCTGCTCCGCCTCGGGGATGCCCGTCTCAGCGTAGTCCGGGTGTTCGAGCGTCTCGGGGATCTTGACCATCTCGGAGACCTTGCCGGGGCGCATCTTGCCCGTGAACTGGTAGTCGTCGAAGGGCGACGAGTGCTCGGCGCGCTCCTGCTCCTCCGCGATGGCCTGCGTGAACATCTTGTGCAGCGCCTTGTGGGTGGACCAGTAGCCCTTGAAGCACTCCTGCGAGCAGAAGGTGCTCATGGCCGGCGGGATGCCCAGCTTCTTGCACGTCGGGCATATGAGCGAGCCGCTTTTGCCGCACGTAGGCGTCACGCACGCGTCCACTCCCGTCATCTTGCGTGCTGTCGAGTCGATCGCCAAATGAGGCGATGAGGGGGCGTCGCGTATGTGACGGGTGGGAAATCAAAATGGACACCATCCATGCAGCGAGTGAACTTCACTCACTCTGTAGCCATTTTGCTTCGTTAAATCCGATTTGTGCTTTCGGGCCCCAACCGCACTTCGTCAGCTCTTTCAACGGCGGAAGCGCCAGGAAACGAGTGGTCCCCGGGCTGTCCTTGCGGTCGTTGTTCAAGCCAAGATGGCCCTGATAAGCTGGCGAGCAGTGTCTTCGGAGCTCACGACAAAGGTCATGTTCTGGCCAGCAAGCTTATTCCAAAGCCGTAACAACACGATCGGAGACACGCGTGTCCGAGGCGGCAGCATAACGTTAGCTACCCCAGCAAGCTCTCCACAGCAGCCTCGGCAGCAACGAATGGAAGAGAGCGCTGCACCCGGCACCACCGCCACCAAAACGAACCGCCAAGAAGTCTGAAACAGAAGCAAGCTGCTCGTTCTTGCTTCAAGAAGAAAGGCTGTTGTTATCGCTTCGCGCTGCATCTGAACGGAGTTGGCCCAACAGCTCACACGTGGCAGACCTGGCACCACGGCGCAGCTGGAGTGCCGACCAAGCTACAAAAGCTGGAAATGCCAGTTACGAGGCAATTGAAGCTGCCACTGCCGTTGACGTCAGAGGTTTTGAAGCGTGCCAGCAAGGTTTAGCATTTTTCGCTCTCTCTCTACGCAGAACCCCGTCTGCAGTGGATAGATGCCGAGCTTCTCGACACCGCAAGCGGTCCGCGACACTGCAAGCGGTCCGCAGCACTGCAACGAACAAATTTACACCGAGCAGGGCAACGGGAAACCAGCCTATCCGAAGGGAACACAGCTGGGCGTTCGGAATCGCAGCAACGCGACTAGCCGACGTTCCGCCCTTGCAGGAGAACTCGAGAGCTGCGGAGCCCTTCAGCGGGGGCAAATTCATGTTGGTGGTCTACCGGCGAAGCCTTCTGCGCTGTACAGGCTTCACCGAAACAAATCCACACATTCAGTAGTGTAGTGAATCAGCACAGAGATTTCAAGCACATGGCGAGCTTCAAACATAGGGCAGCAAGCGAGCTTCCCGAGCTGCAAGACACGGTGCGCTGCAATACATGCAAGCGACTCGATGCGCTTGCAGTGCTTTTCCAAGTACTTCCTGACGAGAGGCGCTAAGTGAGCACGACGTGTTCATTAAATCTATCGCTAATAAGTACAATTCGAGCTGGCACTGCTCCAAAGCTGGAATTCGCCGACCAACCTGGCGATGCAAGCCAAGCCTGTTGAAGCCTCCACGCACTGCCGATGTACACTTTGTCGGCGCCACTCTGCCTGCAGTCTGCGTTCGCCGAACGAGAGCGGCCAGTTTCTGGGTTCGAAATTTGTACTCGCTCTTTTCATTTTCGTTCTAAAAAAGCCGCTGGTGTTCTCGCGACCCGACACTTCGAGGTCGATCCAGCAGCTTATTCCGCGAGTTGGCGAGTTGCATGCAGCGGCAGCACCTGGCGCCGCACCGGTACGTTCCTCTCCAGCGCGCTTTCCCGCCGCCCCGGCCGCTCACCTTGACCTTCGTGTCCTCTCTGAATACACCGCAGATCCATGGAGCGCCGCGAGCGCGAGCCGGTAGACGACCCCGATGCGCCGCGGATACCGCACATGCGGCCCAGTCACGCCGCCGACCGCGCGGCCGACGGCTTGCTGGGGCTGCTGGCGAGTCACGCGGACAAGCAATTGCCACTATTGGACCAGCGCGAGCTGCTGCGGAGGCGCCACCAGCTGCCGGGCAGCGCCCGCCCTGTCATGTCGCTCGAGGCCGCGGCCAGCGCCATGCACCCAGCAGCGTTGCAGCGGCACGAGGAGCAGCAGCGGCCTCGGAGTTTCAGTAGCAGCAGCGACAGGTTCATAGACGATAAGGCCCTGCTGTCCTCGCCGCTCGTGGCGTTCCTCGGCTCGACGCGCCTGCCGGACAACGTGACGTCGCCCCGCTCCGTGTGGGAGGAGAACTCACCCAACGAGCGGCTGGACCCCACGGCCAGTCCGCGGCACACCGTGGCCTCCACCACGCGGCTAGTGCCGACGCCGCCCACCACGTCCTCGTGGCGTATACACAGCCTCCTCTCGCCCGACCCGACAGTGAATATTCAGAGCGGCAGTTCCCGCAAGCGCCGCACGCCGCCGCCCTCGCCACCTCAGCAGGAAGACGCTACGAAACGACCTCGCCTCGTTCGCCGCGTCTCATCGCAGTGGCGCCGGGAACTGGCGCCGCAGGATCGCGCCAAGACACGCGAGCGCATCATGCGCAGTCTGCACACGCACTCTCAAGGGGACTACGAGAAGCTGCTGCTGCTACTCTCGTCGATGGACGAGGAGCTGCTGCATATAAAGACCACGTCCAGCGAGGTCTACGCGCAGCAGGCCTTCGAGCTCAGCGACCTGATCGAGCATGCCACGCTCGAGCATTAGACGTCGCGCGGACGGTGGGTGTATGTAGATGTGAGGTTCGTGTAGCGGACCGATATACGATGGCGTCGTAGGAAGCGCCATGGGACGAACGAAATCGCGAGGACTAAGCGGGTCCCTATAGCGCGTGAAGAGGGGAGTGAAGATCAATGAATAAATAAGCGCTGACCCTGTAAGTTGTTGCAGCAGTAGTCGTTGCTATTTCTTGGGAGATCGCGGCGCCTGCTCACTCTACCCTGAAGCAGGACGGCCCCATGGCGAGTATGCAGTTGCGGGATATCCGCGCAATGGGCGAGGCGATGACCAGAGCGAGGGAGCTGTGTCTGGAAGCACAGTACGAGAAGGGGCTGGCGCTCTACCAGACGACGCTGCAGACACTGAGCCAATTCATCCGCCGAATGACCAAGATGGCCGAGCGCCAGCCGTGGCTCCAGGTAGTGAGGTCTTCCGTGTTCATTATTCGTCTCGTAGTTTTCATGCCACTAAGTTGCCATCTTGTGGTAGATGCAAATTGAACTGGAGAACGAGTTGAGTCTCATCACGGACTATGTCGAACTCACCCAAGCCTTCACGGCTCCGCCCGGAGCAGCAATGGCTCGAATCCATCCACAAGCGCCGCGAGAAGAACCCTTCACTTCTCCGCGCTGGGAGGTTTGTGCTCCGCCTGATCCTAGGCGACCAGAACCCAGCGTAAGTATCTTCTACTGTCCATGTTCTTGGCTCGACCACTGACTGCGATCTTGGCGTTTATTTGATAAGGCCGACGATGCAAGAGACCCGGATGTCTGGGCGCTGCCGTCGCCTGAAAAGGTCCCACACCGTTTTCGTAGCGGTGGAGCTGCTCGTGCGGCACCGTCATGGGCTAATGACAACAACAATAACAACAACCAGCGCAACAAGTACGTGGCGTGCTCATATCCGCTGCAACCTAAACGATACTAAAAATGTTTTCTATGTGAAAGTCGTGGCGCTCGGAAGCCTGCCGGCGGATCCGCTGGAGCGAGGGCGGCACCAGCTCCTTCCGGACGACGCACACCTGGGGAAGAGCAGAGACGGCAAGCTCCACGTCGCGGTGCAAATAAGGCTCCAAAGGCGTCTCCAGCCAGACCGAGCAGAGATGGTGGGCTGAAGGCTGCCAGGAAAGAAAACGAGAAAGCACGTGAACGCGCTGCTGGAGGCAACGAAAAGCAAAAGTACTCGGATCTGGCTAGGGATGAAGGCTGGGTGGACCTGGAGCTGATCGAGATGATCGAGCGTGATATCGTCGACTCAGCTCCGGCAATCAGCTTTGAGCAGATTGCAGGTCTGGAGCACACGAAGCAACTACTGCAAGAAGCCGTGATGTTGCCGCAGATCGCCCCGCATCTCTTCAAGGATGGTCTGCTCAAGCCATGCAATGGTGTATTGATGTTTGGCCCACCGGGTACTGGCAAGACGCTTCTGGCGAAAGCTGTGGCAAACGTGTGCAAATCCACCTTTTTCAATGTGTCAGCTTCGACTCTTGCCTCAAAGTATCGTGGTGAGTCGGAGCGAATGGTGCGAATCCTCTTCGACATGGCACGGTATTACTCGCCGGCGATCATTTTCATGGACGAGATCGACGCTATCGCTGGTGCACGCGGTGGTGCCCAAGAGCACGAGTCCAGTCGACGGTGGGGTCTTGAAAAATCGCTTCAAGTTGTTGAGCACCATACTGACACCCGACACTTGTGCGCCCAGGGTGAAAACCGAGCTGCTAGTTCAAATCAACGGCGTGTCGTCTGGGGACCCGTCAGACCCCGGTAACCGCGTGATGGTGCTCGCAGCGACAAACTTGCCCTGGGAACTGGACGAGGCCATGCGTCGTCGGCTCACGAAGCGAGTTTGTGAGTATCGTTCGTGGTTTATACTATTGCGAGATGTTTAATCAACTTTTGTGTCTGCAGACATCCCGCTGCCTGAGGCCGAAGGACGCCTTCAGCTCTTCAAACTGAACCTGGAGAAGGTTGACGTGGCTACCGATGTGGATTTTGACAAACTGGTTGCAGCGACTGAGGTGCGAGGCGGCTGAAGTTGATGAAAAGTAGTGCTGGCTGACCTCGATGTCGTTTGCGTTGAACAGGGCTACAGCGGCGATGACATCTGCGGACTTTGTGACACGGCCAAGATGATGCCGGTCAAGCGGTTGTACACGCCAGAGGTGCTGAAAGAGCTCCAGCGCAAGCAGCAAGAAGGCGCGTCCGACGACGACTTGAAAACGCACGAGAAAAACGCGTTGGAGGTCACGTGGACCGATTTCCAGACAGCGCTGGAGAACGTGTCCAAGTCTGTTGGGCAGGACCAGTTGTTGCGGTTTGTCAAGTGGGAAGAGGAGTTCGGATCCAAGTGAACGCAGAACTACATTTGCATATTCGGCAGCCTCGTTTGCTATAGTGTATACAGCACGAGGTGTGACCCAATTCAGAACAAACTAGCGTGGCATACTTCCCATTTCGAACCTCTGGCTGTTCGTCGACTTACAACTTGCGCTTCAGCAAGCCGGTCAGGAAGTCGAACGAGTTTCCATCCGGGTACAGCTCGAGGCGCGAGCCATCATCCCCCCGAGCCAGGAGGCACCCCGTGCTGGTCAGTCCCTTGATCTTAGCAGGCGTCTTCTTGCCGCCAGCGTCATCTCCGCTAGCAACCTGCACCACTTGATCCGTGTGTAACCAGCGCGCCAGATAGTCCGCCATGAACGGCTCGAAGCCCTTCTCGATGAACAGCTTCTCCATGGGCTCATACGCGTTGCAGAACGCCGCCAGGAACTCCTCCCTGCATCCGTCAAAGCCCAGGGGCAACCGTCAATGACTAAAGCAATAGATTACAGCCAAGACGAAGATCAAAGACCCACTTGGTGACGGTGCATGGGTGCTCTTCCGTGCTCAGGATGTCCTGCAGGCAGATCGTCGGCGATCGGTTCGAGATGTTGATGCCGATACCTGCAATGCAAAGGCGCAGCTCGTCAGTAAACCCCTCTCTTGTCATCAGTTGTTGCACCTTTAGTACACTTACCGGTCGTGACGCTGAACTTGCCGTCGCGGTACTCGGACTGGCACAAGATTCCTCCGATCTTGACCTGGTTGGCGTAGATGTCGTTGGGCCACTTGATGCCCACGGGGCCGGCGCTTCCCGGCACTGCAGTGTGCACAGCCTCCACCGCCTTGACGATGGCCAGAGACACGAGGTACTGCACGAAGGGCAGTGTGGCGCCGTCCACGAAAGCGCTCTGGAAGGAGAAGGTGAGGCAGCCCTCGGGCGACGACCACGTGTTGGATCCGCGGCCCTTGCCGCCAGTCTGCAGCTCTGTGTAGCACACGAGGCCCGCGGGCGCCGCCGGCTTGAGCGTCTCACGCAGCAGCGTCTGCGTTGAGCCCAGCGTGGGGCCGTAGAGCACAACGCCGCCCAGTTCCTGCGTCTTGAGCAGCGGGAAGAGCTTGCTCTGCACGGCGTCCGAGCCGCCCGAGACCACCGAGGCCGGGAACGAGGGCTTGGCGCTCTCCAGCCACGTCTGCAGTGCCTGCAGGTGGCGCTCCGAGCGCGCGTAGTAGCGAAGTTCCTCACTCATTTGCTTAGCGAGCATGTGCGGATATGATCCGATATCGATTTCACAAAATGGGGACCAAAATTGGGTAATGTGAACGGTTCTTCATTTACGGCTGCAGTCCTGTTGCTGCTGCTCAAGTCTATGGGCGGTAGCACTATCTCTTCTAAAAGCAGGACGACGCCGACTTGAGCTTACTCGAAGCGCATGAAAGACGTCGAGGACGGGTCCAGGTACTTGATGTCCAAATTGTAGCTCGGGCCCATGGACGAGCTCAGGTGAGCGGCCTACACAGTAAAGCGTGAGCATGATGCGTTTACCAGCAGTAACGGCATGACAGCAATAAACGCCTTACCTTGACGTACTTGCCCTTGGCGCCCTCCGGCTTGGCGTCGCTCAGTGCGACCATGAAGGCCCGCACGTTCTCCAGCAGCGCCTCCTCCGAGAAGCTCATCTTGCCTACGCCGGCGTGGATAATGCCCTTCTTCTCGGCGCGGAACTCCACCTGACCGCCGCGCGCCGCCGCGATGGCGTCGCCAACCTCCTGCGTCACCGTGCCCAGCTTGGGGTTGGGCATCAGGCCGCGCGGGCCGAGAATCCGAGCAACACGGCCCACCAGCGGCATCACGTCGGGCGTGGCGATGCAGCGATCGAACTCCAACTTGCCGCTCTGCACCAGCTCCACAAGGTCCTCGGCGCCCACAATGGTGGCGCCAGCGGCCTTGGCTTCCTCGGCCTTCGGGCCGCGCGCGAACACGGCGATGCGCACCTGCTTGCCCGTGCCGTTGGGCAGGCTCACCACGCCGCGCACGCTCTGGTTCGGCTTACGCGGGTCCACGCCCAGCTGGACGGCAAGGTCAATGGTCTACAGCGGCATCCACCACACAAGAGTGAGTCGTCCGAGCATCAGCCTGCAAGAAAAACACCAACTGCTGCATCTCCGCGGCTCTGTTCGCTCACCTCGTCGAATTTACGCTGCTTCTGGGTCTTACACTTGCTCAGGGCCGTCAGGATATCAATAGGGGGCTGTGCACGGCATACAAACACACAATAGTTAGCTCTAGACGCGCGTAGATCCTTCGATAGACACGAACCTCCGGCACGCCGGAGCGGCGCGGCACGAGGCCCAGCGCCGTGGGCGAGCGCGTGGGCTTGGTGCTAGGGGCCTCGAGCGTGGACGACGCACGCACCCAGCACGAGGTGGCGCGCGCGACGTGCGTCTTGACGGCGCTCGAGGTGGAGAGCACGCGCATGGTCATGATCACGGAGGCTTGGCAGGCGAGCGTGCGGCTGCGATTGATGGCCTCGCTCGCGGCAGCGCGCAGGTTGCTCGAAGGATTAGATGTTGCTTGAACGCTGCACACAAAGTTTACACAATCAAATGTTGTTCCAGTTTTTGCAACGTGTATCACTTTTCGATTTTCGACGAGCTGATAATGAAGCTCTTGGCGGCGGTCGTCGCAGTCGCTTGCGCCGCGATAGAGGCAGTTGCAGGCGCTGCAGCGAGTAGAGGAACTTGCAGCAGCCTCAATGGACCTTTCTGCGCCGGTTTGGGTCCAGGATTCGCGCTAGCGCCGCCGCACGCGAGGCAGAACCTCGACGTGGATGACGAGGTGAGACCGTCGAGCAGTGTCATGGCTTCCTTGCTGTTTTGGCGAGGCGGTGGATGATGGTGGAGATAGAGCTGCAATATGTGTTGTATGTTGATCCTCTGTGTGTGTGGGTCTCGTGTAGGAGCTGGCAATGACCGAGGCGATGAAGAACTTGAAGGTCGAGAAGGTTCTCAAGCAGTACGAGCTGCAAGCGGCTGCGAGTGAAGCGGATGCACTCGAGCAAGAGGGGATCGTGCTAGATATCGAAATGCTGCTGGACGAGAGCATGGCGCTGCTGAGCGTGATGGACGATGACGAAGAAAAGAGTCCGATGGCAGGGGCTTTCGCCTTCAGCAGTGCGAATGGCGCGTTTGAGGTACTGGAGAAGATGGACGGGGACGAGTTGAAGGTAAGGTTGGGTGGCTGCTTGCTTCTTAGTCCATGTAGCTGTGTTCTTATCGATACCTATTACGGCATTGCGAGCAGGAGTTCTTTGAGACGGCGCTGGACGAGGTGCTGCTGTCGGTTGAAGCGGCATTGCAGGAGTTGTCGCCTGGCGCAGCAGAGGGTGTGCGGACGACATCACGCCAGTTGAAGGCGCTGAAGGACTTCTCGACCTACGCGTTTCAGCGGCTAGACGAGACTCAGCTTGCGAGTATCCGTCACAGGTTCACCAACCACCGCCTCGTGGAGCTGCAGCAGACCTTCGAGCGGCTGGTGATCGCGCAAAACGCGCAGGACCGGCAGATGGCGTTCGAAGCCGCCGTCTTTCTCTTCCAACTAGCCCAGGAACAGGCCATCGCCGCCAAGGAGTCCGAGGCGGACACTGCCACCGCAGCCGTCAGCGACACCACCGAGTAGCGGCTTGTAGGAAGCGAACCTGAAGTTTTGTCCAATCAGATGCAGCATATCCGAAGTGCTCACTTAGATATTCAGGTCACCGTCGGCGTCGTGATGGCAGGACGCGGAGGCAGCGGCGGCTTCCAGATGTCGGACGGGGACTGGCCGTGCCCCAATCCTGGGTATGAGCCCCGTAGTGCCGTCGGTCTTGTCTGGCCATACTAAGCGTCTTGCTGCCCCATGTGCCTCGTAGCTGCTCCAACGTCAACTTTGCGCGACGGAGTTCGTGCAATCGCTGCCAGACGCCGCGACCCGAAGGACTGGGCGGCGAGAAGCTCAAGCCTAAAGCTGGAGCGGAAGCTCGAGGCCCGCCAGGGCTCTTCCAGCCTGGAGACTGGGCGTGCATCACGTAGGTGGACGGTTTAGTGCAATGGGTAGGCTGGCTGGGGAGCTGAAGAACTTGTGTATGCTGCAGATGCGGGAACGTCAACTGGGAGCGACGCAACGAGTGCAACATGTGCAAGAGCGCCAAGCCCGGGATGCCTGGCCTGGTATGTGGGGTCGAGGGCTTGATGGCGGATGGAATTGCTCATGTTGTGCATTGTGGGGTCTCAGGATGAGAAGCGTGATGGCGCGGGCGGAGGCTTCAACGAACGCCAGGAGCGGTGCGTTACTGCATTGCTGCAATGGAGAACGCCTCGGTCGTCATCATACTAACGGTGTGCGGTGACGTGACTGTTGTTTACGTGCAGAGTTGCCTCGGCGAGGACGGAGGTCGGGGAAGATGGCTACGATGACTTTGGCATGAGGAAAAAGGTACGACGAAAGGCAATTGCGGTGATGCTGCGACGCTTGTCTTACGGAGTGCTGCTGCCTTTGTGTAGAAAGTGAAAGCGTCCAAGGCTGAGCGTGAGGCTGCAGCGCTCGCTCGTCTTCAGCAATCGTACAGGTACATCCATGGTTTTGCCCGCTAGCGTCACGATGACGAAGCTCCTAACCTTGTCTCCTCGATTCCAGCGCAATCTACCAGCCGCCGCAAAGCACCACTGATTCCGTCCGTTCTTCAGCGCTCGATCCGGAGAAGGTTAGCAAGGATGTGTCGGTGCCAGTCGCAAGCGCCCCGCAGGATAGCGATCGCCGTCGTGATGAGAGTAGGCGGCGCAGCAGGTCCCCCGTTGCAACCTCGAAATCGAGCGGTTCGCCCAGCAGACGCAGCCGAAGTCGCGAACGGCGCCGACGTAGTCCAAGCCGCGAAAGGGGCAGACGTGATCGTAGTCCTGCCATCAGAGACCAAGATCGAGAGCGCCGCCGTCGAAGCCGAAGCCGCGGCCGCAGTAACAGCCGAGAGCGTGGTCTCGGTCGCCGCGGCAGTCGCCGGTAGAGGTTACCTAACACTGGGTAACGTAAGCAAGACCACCTAAATCAAAGGCCTCGTGCTTGTTACTCTTATCCGCCAGGTTTTGTGTGTGAACGGCCAGCGAAAGACATGCATCGAACTGAACGTACATACCTTGCTCCTCCTACGTGTTGGACTTCTCGCCATGTTATTGTGCTCATTACCACCGCCGGCGGACTTAGCTCTGGGGGAGCGTTCCGCGCGCGCGGTCGACGATGCCTTTCACGAAGACCGGTGCGACCTCGAACAGGTTCTTGAGGATGATGTCGGGAATGTTGAAACTCTTGGCGCGCTCTTCCGGGTCCTTGTCCAGCTCGACCTTGACGGACCACAACAGCAAGCAGCCCTGGCCGGTCGTGTCGCTGAAGTTCTTCAATGACACTCTGAAAGTTACGAAAAAATAGCAGCAAAGTTAGCCATTTGCACACTCACAACAGACAATGGTATGGTACACGGGCAATGGGAACGTACGCAGTGGTGGCGTTGCGGCGAAGGTGGTCAGCCGACTTGGGGTGGCTCGGGTCGTCCTGCACAGACCGAGAGATCATGGTGGAGCTGCCGTCCGGGTTGTCGCGCTTCTGGTTGATCGTCAGACTCTCCTCCTTCATCATGCCGCCACCGACTGCCGCGTCGCTGGACATGGTAAGCTTCACCACTCGGCGAATGTACTTGGTGTTGGGGTCGACTTCCTCGAGCACCTCGGCGGTCTCAGTGAAGACGAAGCCCTTCTCGAAGTTGCCATCGCCAATGACGGACCACAGGTCGTTCATCACCACGCTGGCGTTGCAGCCGTAGAGGTGGTGGCGGAAGAAGATGCCCATCTCGTTCTTGCCCATCTCGTACTGCACCTGCAGGCCGAAGTACGTCATGGTGGAGGTCTTGGGGTTGCGGAATGCGGTCTCGCACGCCGTGAGCTGCTTGTCCGAGTTGGCCATCCCCTCGGAGGCGAGTTCGATGAGGCGGTCACGGAACGAGCCTGATTGTAGCTGCAGCACTGAAGGTGCCGCCGAGATCGTGTTGGAGAGCGCAGCGGGCGTGGTGGAGGCCGAGGACGACGAGTTGAGGATCATGTCGAGCGACGGCATGTTGAGCAGCGGCTGCTTGGTAAAGTAGTCCTGCAGCCGCTGGATGAATTTCATCTGCTCCATGAGCGTCTTGCGCAGGAACTCGTTCTCCTGGTCCACGCGCGCACGGATCTCGGCGTGCTGCTCGGCCTCCTGCTTCCAGCCGAGCTCCGTGTTGTGCTCGGACGGCTCGGACGACTGCAGCACCTCGATCTGCTCCTTGAGGTCTTTCACCTTGGCACGCAGAGCGATCAGCTCGTCCTTTTGGCGCTGTCGGTGCTTGCGTGCAGCCTTTGCGATCTGCGCGCGTCGTTTGGCCTTGGGGTCCGTGTACTCCTCGGGCTCCTTGCGGCCATCCTCGCCCGACTCACCGTCACCGCTGGAGGCGGGGGCCTTGCGCTTCTTGGTAGCCGTCTTCTTCTCCTTGGCGGCGGGCGCAGCAGCCGCAGCGGTGGTGGTCGTGGAGGGGGCCGCCATCATAGACGTGGGGGCACCGCCCGCGCCGCCCAGACTCGGGAACATCTGCGAGTTGGCGGCCATGAGCGGGTTCATGCGGCCGCCGTGGATGGGAGCGAGTCCGTTAGCGCCTCCAGGCTGCAGGCCGGGCATGGACAGCGGCATACTCATGCCCATGGGCATCCCCATGCCGTTGCTGACAGGAAGTTGAGGGGGCGCCATGCCCATGCCGTGGCCTCCGCCGGCGTTCTGCAGCGCCTGCGTGAGGCTTCCGGGAGTTGGCAGCGGCGAGGAGCCCGTGTTGCCGGCGTTGCGCGGGTTCGTGGCCTCGCGCAGCAAGTTGTGGAAGGCGTCCATGGTCTCTGGCGGCTCACTTGGTGCGGCTGATGTCCTTGCTTGACGTCCGGTGATTACGAGCAAGTCGCGCGAAGGCCAAAGGCGTTTACGTAAGCGAAGCGGATTCTCGACTGACACCCGCCGAGCCAGTCGTCGTCCCCGTATGGGAGAGGGGGGCATTCAGAATTCAAGTGCGCAGTGCGGTTGATTTACCGCCAATCGCAGCCGTTCCCTCCACTTTGGGCGTCCTGATTGGCCAGGACAGCCCAGGTCTCATCACCCTGGCCCGGCTTTTCCCACAGTGGTGGCCAATCACAGCGACGCTGATTGCGACATCCGGCGCTTTTCACTGTTTCAACCGTGATTAATGTCGTTTAAACATGGATGGCTACCCCCAGAAGGTGTGCTTTTAGATGAAGCGCCAACCCTCGGACAATTGCAGCACCGCTTGACGTCGATTAGTGTTAGTGTATGACAACTCAAAAGAGCATACTCCAGCTTGAGCTGTAATACTTCATACTTCAGTACCGGCATCCATGTTTGACCCTCAAATGCCTGTATGTTGAAAGAAGTTGTGGAGCTTGAAGAAATATATTTCTAGTAGCAAAACAAGTTTTCCTTAACCTTGTAAGCGCGGCTGGCGCAATGGATAGCGTATCAGACTTCGAATCTGGGGGTTGCGGGTTCGAGTCCCGCGTCGCGTACACTTTTTCATTTCTTGTGGACTTTCCCTATTCAGGCCTTGTGACTATGCCCTGCTGTTGCACGGAAACTGCGCCTCTCCTCAGCGACAGTCCCAGGAAGCCGCCGATCGTGGACAAGCTGCAGTGGAAGAGCTCGCAGGTGCTGCTGGAGTAGAGGGTCCAGCTATCCATCAAGCTGGCCGCCGCAAGGGAGAGCTGCATCGACGAATGACTTCGACGGTGTGCAGATGATCTAATGCAGAAGCAGCAGCTGCAGGGCCAGCAAAACCTCGCAGGGCCCGACTTGGTGCTGCTGCTTTGGGACAACTCGTTCTCGTGGTTCAACGCCAAGCATGTGGAGCTGAAGCAGGAGATGCTACCCGCGTCCGAGCACGGGCGCAAGCAAAAGCTCATGCAGTGCTGGAGATGCAGATCATCGACTTCCTGTGCCACCAGATCGAGGAGGTACGAGGAGGACAAGAAAACCGTGCAGCGACCAAAGGACCGAGTGGGTGAGCAGGTCGATGATGAGTTGTGCTGGGAGCTGCAAGGTACTGGTTTAGCAGTCTATATGGCAACGGATCGAGTGTTGTGTGCTGTTTGTGATAGCGTTGAGCTGGGGAGGCTCAGATCGTATCCTCCATTTCCTGTGGTCGAAGCGTTTTTGATTGAACTTGCTTGTTTGAAACGGCATTGCGTGTTTGATACGTTTTAACGCTATAGTATTTTTAAAACACTTTGTAACCGCAAACCTTTCTAATCCGATAAGTGAACGATCCATCGGTGTAGCCATGAGCCGATTGGTTGAACGCCGTCGTCACTCAATCGAGCAATAATGGAGACGACCAGCTCGGCTGCCGAGCCGCCACGTTTCTCGGGTCACAGCAAGGTAGGCGCAGATGAAGACCCGAAGCAGTCATGCTGCAAGGCCGAAGAAGGCGGTTGTCGGAGCAATGGGTACGTAGCGCAGCTAGCAGGCCAACATTGACGCATGGATAATTAATTGACGAGCGCAATGCAGGTGTGGCACGGAGCTCGCCGTGGCCAAGCCCAAGACAAAGCGCAAGCCGTCAGCTGCCGCTCTGAGACGCCGCATGGCCAACCAGATCCCGGACGAGATCACGAACGATGCGGAGCTGACCAAGGCCATCGAGCAGTTGCCCTGGAACTACAACTTCGAGATCCGCAAGACCGTCTGGCGCATCCGCCAAGCTGGCAGCAAGCGGGTGGCGCTGCAATTCCCCGAAGGTCTACTGCTTTACGCCTGCGTCATCTCGGACATCATCGAGCGGTTCACTGGCGCCGACAGCATCATCCTGGGAGACGTACGTCTGCATTGTCTATTAGTGTCGTGTAATTGAGGTCTTGTAACAATTGAACTGGTTGTGGTCTCTGCAGGTGACGTACGGTGCCTGCTGCGTGGACGACCTAAGCGCGCTCGCTCTCGGAGCCGATTTCATGGTTCACTACGGTCACAGTTGCCTGGTCCCCATCGATGTCACTTCAATCAAGATGCTCTACGTGTTTGTCGACATTGCCATCGACGTCGACCATGTAAGGCGGCCAAAATACCGAAGTATTAACTGTAGCGCTTCAGGCTAACGTCGAGTCCGATTGCCTATTGCTGTAGCTCATCGACTGCATGAAGTTGACGTTTGCACCGGACACCAAGGTATGCTGATACGCTGTTATAGGTGTCTTCTAGCAGACCTGACTGACCATCGTGATACCTCTGTTTCTCGCAGCTTGCTCTGATGGGAACGATCCAGTTCAGCAGCTCAATTCACCTTGTGTCGTCGAGGCTCAAGGAGTATTTCACAAGCATGACCGTGCCACAGGTCAAGCCGCTTTCCCCTGGAGAGGTGCTGGGCTGCACGTCCCCTATCATTGAGGGAGTTGATGCCCTCGTGTTCATTGCCGATGGTCGCTTCCACCTTGAGGTTTGCCCGTGGGACTGGCGTGTATTTATTTCTACTTGCTCGGCTCACAATGATCACTTCAACTTGTTGTCTACCAGTCGGCTATGATCATGAATCCGAAGCTGAAAGCATACCGCTACGATCCGTACCCGAAGCTGCTCACAATTGAGAAGTACGATCTGCCTCAAATGATGGAAGTCCGTCGTGCTGCAATCGACCGAGCCAAGGGAGCGAAGAAGTTCGGCGTCGTGCTGGGAACGCTCGGACACCAGGGAAACCCATTTATCCTTGATCACGTAAAGCAGTTGCTTGAGCAGAGCGGCAAGGAATACTTCGTGCTTCTGCTGTCTGAGCTATTCCCCGACAAGGTAACCCAGTCCGCGCTGATTCTAGTGTATCGTTGTTGTCATTTCTACTCACCTCTTTCATTGTTTGCCGTTCCCAGCTTGCACGGTTCGAAGACGTCGACGCGTGGATTCAGATTGCGTGTCCACGACTTTCGATCGACTGGGGATACGCGTTCCCGAAGGTGAGTTCTGTGTTTGCCAAGGGCTTGAAGAGGAGGGATCCATGACTAACATCGCCTCGTCATTGTTGGAATTGGATGCGTCGCAGCCGTTGCTTACTGCTTACGAAGCGGAGGTGTGTCTGGAGCAAACGCAGTGGAAGGAAGGGTCGTACCCGATGGATTTCTACGCCAAGGGTAGTGGTCCCTGGACGAACTACTACGACCACAAGAAGAAGAATGTTGCTGCTTAAGGAGCAGCGCGACGACGCCGGAGTGGTGGCATGCGGATATTGGGATTCGCTTTGCATTGTTGGTCAATTACTTGGTCACTCTTTCTTCGAGTTGCTTTTTCTGTCTTTAGCTGTTTTAGTACGCTGATCAGTCCTCGGCGTGCGCTCGAGTCGTGCTGCTGTCAATCCAGCATTAGATACTGTGTTCAAAGAGCTGCTTCCTCCCAGTGATCAGAACGTACCTTGGGCTCAGAACTTGCTCTGCTGGCGGACTGGCGAGACCAATGTGAGGCGATTTCAAAGGACTGCGAGGTGCGTCTGGGTGGATTTTCAGGATCTCCCTACAAGACAGACAAATACGACAAAAAATTAGGTTCGCGCTGTGGTGTCAGGCATATCGAGCCGACAAGGACGTACTCAAAGATGAGCTCCTTGAGCCGAGCCTCCGTGAGATCCTCCTTTTCGAAATCAAAGCTGAACGAGCTGTCTGCAACAGGCTCGTCCTCTAGATTGTGCAACGACGCCAGGTACGGGTGCTCCAGCGCTTCCTCCACAGAAACCCGCTTCGCCGGATCAAACACCAGCATGCGCTGCAACAAGTCGATGGCTTCGGGCGTCGCTTTCGGGAAAAGTTTGGCGAATGGCACTCCAGGCCGCATTGGCTGGTTCTTCATGAACCGTTTCGCTCTCTCGCTCACAACAAAATGCAGATCTTCCTCGCAAGGAGTTCCGATCTTGTCACAAATGATCTGAAGCTGGTGGATGTAGTCGTCCCCAGGAAACAGTGGGGTGCGACCTAACAGCTCGGCAAAGATGCACCCCGTGGACCA
Source organism: Phytophthora chlamydospora (assembly GCA_012295415.1). Lineage (NCBI taxonomy): Eukaryota > Oomycota > Peronosporomycetes > Peronosporales > Peronosporaceae > Phytophthora > Phytophthora chlamydospora. Next base: position 25,738 of record JAABLK010000128.1, on the reverse strand, counting down.
AATGTCGATCGCCTTGGTGTACTCTCTGGAGGAGAGCATGATTTCAGGCGCGCGGTACCAGCGCGTGACGACGTACTCGGTGAGCTCCATGTTGTCTTCCTCAGGAGCAACGCCTCGCGATAGGCCGAAGTCACACACTTTCAAGTCGCAGTTCGAATTCAGCAGCAGGTTCGACGGCTTCAAGTCTCGGTGAAGTACGTTGGCCGAGTGAATATACTTGAGCGCTCGCAAGATTTGGTACAGGAAGTACTGCACATGATCGTCCGTGAGCGGCTGCCTCGAGTAGATGATTCGGTGCAGGTCGGTCTCCATAAGGTCTGCGATGATGTAGACGTCCTCAAACTGTACCAAGGAGGGAGGCGGCAGCAAGTCCACAATGGTGATGACGTTTTCGTGGTCAAAGTGCTGTAGGAGCTTAATCTCGCGCAGAATGCGCTTGGCGTCCACAAGGTCCTCGAACGCCCTCGAAATTTTCTTAACAGCTACTTTCTCGCTTGTCTCGGCGTTCTCTGCCGAGCTGCGAGAAGTCGACAGCAGCACGGTCAGGCCATTTACGAAGACATTGAACCAACATAACAGCTTACATGACAACGCCATAGGCGCCACGACCTACGACCTTGATGAATTTGTACTTTTCGTCGATCTGGAAATTGGTCCCTGCTACAACAAACGAGTACGTGCCCGGCCGAGCTGGCGCCGCGGCGACTGCCGTCGTGGCACTTGACTTGCGTGCTGCACTCACTGCATCACTTGCACCAACTGGAGCTGAAGTCTCCGAGGGCCCGATGATTTGGTCACTGCTGGACAGCCCTGTTGCGGACAGACTTCTGGACGCGGACAGCGGTGGCGATCGGACCGACTTCAACGGGGACGACGAAGCAGTCCCACTCGGTGTGTAGCTGGCCATCTCGACCTCGAACTTCCGGTTGTCTAGTGGGGGCAGCCGGGAGCTTCGAGAGCAAGTTAATGGCCTGCAACATCCGGGACAGCAACGACTAAATATAAGCAACGCAAAACTCAAAAGCGGCGCTTCACTATCGACTTCTTAGTTTCCTGGATCGCCCTCCCTACCTTGTTGGTGTCTGTGGAGAAGGTCAAATGCGCGGCGCTGTCGAAGTTGGGGCGATGGCTCGATCCGTCGAGCTTGTGGCGATGGCAGCGGCAAATGAGCCCCTCCTGCTCTGTATCGGCTGTGACACGGGCACAGACGGAGGAGCAGGGACTTTCCAGCCGGCGCGTCCAAAGGGAAACTCCAAACGGCTCGCGAAATTCCATTGCAGGCGGCAGAGTTGACCAGAAGGGCGCGCAATGCAGCCAAAAGGAGCGCCCGCCTATTAATAACGGGCGCCACAGCAACGGACATACAAGACCTCCCAAGGTGGGAGGCAGGCCTGTCAGAGTGGGAAGGGCGGCAAGCACGCGGCAGTTGGCGGAGATCGACCCCTGCGGCCTCAATCCGAAGGGCAAGTGCGTCCACACGCACCGGGCTCCGTGAAGATCCTAACGAGGAATGCGCGTGCGACGCTGCAAATTCGCGACAGAATGAGGAGTGATGGTCGCTTCAACTTGGAAGTTGCCTTTCTGTAACTATCGAGGTTTTACATTTTAGCCAATCCGCTGTGCTGGGCAGGGATATCCTCGCTCGCCCGAGGTTTTTCCTTTTTGTTAGGGGGAGATCTTTCCACTGCGCTAAAGGGAGAAGAAGGCGAGGAAAGCAGCAGTATGGGTCAGGGCCAGAGCGGACTACCGCGCCAGACGCGCGAGGAGGCCGCCAAGAAGAAGGAGGATGCGGCCAAGCAGAAGAAGAAGAAGTTCGAGCCCCGTGGCGGCGCCATGACGCGCAGACGCCGCAAGAAAAAAGGGCCGGCCGCCGCTGTGCGCATCCCGCCCGTGTATCCGACGGCTAAGTGCAAGCTGCGTCTTCTCAAGATGGAGCGCATCAAGGACTTTCTGTTGATGGAGCAGGAGTTCATCCAGAACCAGGAGGTTATGAAGCCCAAGCAGGAGAAGGACGAGGAGGAGCGCTCCAAGGTGGACGATCTGCGCGGCACTCCCATGGGCGTCGGTACGCTGGAGGAGATGATCGACGACAACCACGCCATCGTGTCCTCCTCCGTGGGGCCCGAGTACTACGTGGGCGTCATGTCCTTCGTGAACCAGGACATGCTGGAGCCCGGCTGCTCCGTGTTGCTGCACAACAAGGTCATGTCGGTCGTGGGCATCCTGGCCGACGACACGGACCCCATGGTGAGCGTCATGAAGGTGGACAAGGCGCCGCTCGAGTCGTACGCCGACATCGGCGGTCTCGAGTCTCAGATCCAGGAGATCAAGGAGGCTGTGGAGCTGCCGCTCACGCACCCAGAGCTGTACGAAGGCATCGGCATTCGCCCGCCCAAGGGCGTCATTCTTTATGGCGAGCCTGGCACGGGCAAGACGCTGCTCGCCAAGGCTGTGGCCAACCAGACGTCGGCCACGTTCCTGCGTATTGTGGGATCCGAGCTGATTCAGAAGTACCTGGGCGACGGCCCCAAGCTCGTGCGCGAGATGTTCCGCGTGGCAGACGACCACGCGCCGTCCATCGTGTTCATTGATGAAATTGATGCAGTCGGCAGCAAGCGTTACGACTCGAGCAGCGGTGGCACCCGCGAAATCCAGCGTACGATGCTGGAGCTGTTGAACCAGCTGGATGGTTTCGATGAGCGTGGCGACGTGAAGGTGATTATGGCGACGAACGCCATCGAGAGCCTTGACCCCGCCCTTATCCGTCCCGGACGTATCGACAGAAAGGTATGTAGTCTCTGTTGTGAACGCCGTTGCTGTCCATGCAACTGGATTGATATGAACTATGTTGGTTGCGCTGTGACAGATTGAGTTCCCGCTGCCAGACATCAAGACGAAGCGTCGTATCTTCGGCATTCACACTGGCCGCATGAGTCTGGCAGACGATGTGGATCTGGAAGAGTTCGTAATGTCCAAGGACGAGCTCTCAGGGGCTGACATCAAGGCTGTGTGCACGGAGGCCGGTCTGCTTGCGCTGCGTGAGCGCCGGATGCGCGTGACGCAAACGGATTTCCGAAAGGCGAAGGAGAAGGCGCTTTACAAGAAGAAGGCGAACATCCCCGAAGGACTCTATCTATAATCGCATAGAGAGACGAACCACGGCTTACAGCGTCCCAGAACAGCCAGGGCAGCCGGGAACGATGGGGCGCTGCGAGAGGCAACACGGTTGTTGCTCATCGATAGGGTCCTCAAGGAAATACCACATTGCAAGCCGCTTTGAGCTCTTTGTTTTCTTGACCGAATGGGGCGTGGCGTGTGCATTCTTGACGCTACATTAATTCTAGATTTCTTTACGCTTGTACACGAAGAGCCTTGGCCTTGACGTGGTTCACCGCCCCGACAAGCTGGGTCGGAGCGACGATATTCGACCCGGTAGCCACGCTATGACGGCGAAGCTGGACCTGGAGGTTTCGATGCCGGCGGGGTCCTTGTGTGTCGTCGAAACTCGGAACGACGAGGGCCTCCTGAACAGGCCGCGAGACTTTTTCCCGGTGTTCGCGGGTGCGGCGACGATCTTGACGTCGAACCGGATGGCCAAGTTCACGAGGTTCACCCGTTGGCACTCGAGCAGGACAGCTCGTCGCTTGGCATCTGGGCTCTGCAGGGCCTTGCTGGTGATGGCATCGTGAACGGACAGCGCGCTGCTGGTGGGGTCATCGAATGCGTGGCGCCGCCAATTGTGAATCGCGTTGGCCCACTTGATCATGGTCTTGGACGTGGCCGCTGCGAAGCAGTACGTGTTCTCGCGCTTGCCGGCCACCACGAAGGCACCGGCCTGATCGTTGCGCTTCACTTCCAGCGCGTGCACGGCAAACCGGTTCGGACACAGGCCGGTGTTGTCGCTGACAAGAGGCTGGACGCGGATGCGATGTCGCGTGAGGCCGACGGATTCGAGTAAAGTGCCACCCGGCTGGTCGAAGCAACGCAGCATGCCGTGCTCCAGCACGCAGTACTGCACCTGCGCGCTGCGCTCCTTGGTGAAGACGAGCAGGAAGCCTTCCATCCGCCAAATGAGTTGAGAACGTTGACAGACAGACAAACGAGCGGAGCGTTACGCCGCTCGGTTTCGATGTAGAAAGCCCTCCGATCCGGACGACAGGCAAAGCTGAATGGCGCTTTCAACGCCGCGAGCAGCTGGACCACGCTCTAGCCCTCACACAACCGCGTTGTGGTCTCTATTGCGCCGCATGATTGACTGTCCGCATCTTTACATGGCTCTCTTCCAGCCGCTGTCGCGCATCGTGAGTCTCATGATACGCTGTGCGTATGTTGCAGCAAAGTCAGCACAGAGCAAACGTTGCGCCAAAGCTGCTTGGTGTGCCGAGTGCATCCTGACGAACAGAGAATCAGAGAATCGCCAAGAAGGTTTCCTCTTCACCACAAAGTTGCTCAAAAAGCCCCAAATAAATACCGTGGCAATTGGCGAGAGCGAAGTGTTACGTGCGAACTAAACTATCATACTCCTTCTACACTTCATTTCCCCGAGGTGCTCGCTCGCTCACTGGTTCATCTGGTTGCGGAGGTTGGCCGTAACTCGCTCGATGGGCGTCGAGGTGTTCGTGCGCTGGAAATTGCCGTACCCGTATGGCCTGCTTCCAGGCGGCTGCTGACTTTGGCCATACGCGCCATTGTATTGTTGCTGCGGATAAGTCGACGGCAGATTCGGCGGAGGCATGTGCTGGTTGGCGTTGGGGTAACCTCCCCACGTGTTCGCGGCACTGGTGTTGTAGTACTGTCCGCCGTCATAAGCCCCCGGTGCGTTCCCGACCGCCGGCGTCGTGGAGTAAACCACCACTCGCTCCGTACCAGCGCTATCCATTCCAACTTCACCTTGCTGCTGCCCGCCACCAGTCCACGGCCCTGGTTGCGGCGGCAGGTGCTGCATCGGCTGCTGGTTGTATCCACTCCAATGGGGTGGCGCATTTTCTCGTCGATCCATTTCATAGTCGCGGTAGCCACCGCCAGCATCAAAGTCCTGCCCAGCAGAATTACGACGTGCCCGTCGCATCCGATTTGGAGTAGCTCGTTGCTGCTGCAGGCGGGGGTCCACGTTTCCTCGGCTACCGCCCCTCGCGTCGCTGCGCAGTGGAGTCGCTGGTCCGGACGACGTTGTCTCGGCAATTACCGGCTGGCCCTTGAGCGAGTTGTTGTACATTTCCGCTACTTCATAGTACTTCCGGACCACGCGCTCGTGCAGCATCGCTAGCAACTGCTGGGCGCCTAACTGTTTGGCGATCTTCTTCGTCGAAGCAACACCCTGCACACAAATAAAAGAGACCCGTCAACATACAGGCGATCAAAAAACGTTGGCCTCGCACGAGGTCCCGCGCACCTCTGCAACCGTTTTGCCGGCAGTCACGATGGTCTTGAAGAGCTTCACACCGTCTCCTTCGAGTGGCACCGTGTTGTAGTTAATTGACACGCCGCGGTTCCGGTTCTGATACTCTTGTAGAACTTGTGCCGGTGTCTTGATCGAGAGTTCCATACACGCCTGCATCAAAGTTCAGAGCGGTAAGTTGGCACTGCTTTTATGTGGTGCTCACCAAAGATACGATCTAAACCTACCTGGAGAACACGTGGATCGCCAATGGAGAGCGTCTTGAACTCGTCCAGCGTCTGAGCACAATACAAGAACATATCAGCGCCAACCCATTGTCGGCAAGAGTAAAACGAAAAATACAAGCGCCCACCATGGACTGCTGCTTGCTGCTTGCCTTCTGCTCCTTGATCACCGCGTCCAGCTTGCGCTTCTTGGACGGAGCCTGCTACCAAAACCCAACAATGCACACCTCACTCAGTCACTCTGTCTACCACACACACCCAACAGCGGAGCTGTCTCCCTGTTCGAAAGCATCTAACCCCCTTCCTTACGCTACTCGGTTCTTGCGGGGTCGGTGCAGGCAGCGACGGGTACGGCCCCGTTCCAGCACTGGTGACAGCCTCCAGTACGCCGAAGCTGTCTTTCCGCCTCCTGGCTGCAGCGTCCGACGTCGGAGCGAAGATGCTGAGTGGAGGCACGTGCTGCTTGACGAGGCGCTGAAGCTCTGGCTGCGACAGCGCGCCGTCACTGCCAACGTCCAGCGGATACGGCCGCGTCCAGCAGACCACACCCAAGCCGTCGTGCACGTAGCAGGGCAGACCAGAACCGTGGATGATCCGCTGCCAGCCTGGAGGCAGCGACGCATCCGCCGGCGAGGATACAGCGCTGCTATTGCTATTGTTGCTCTTGGTTCCGCTTTGGTTGGAGCTTTCCCTGCTGTTCCTGCCGTTGTCGCCGCCGCTGGTCGTTCCCGTTTCGGCCGCATCCGCCGCCATTGCCGCCGAGCTGAGCTGCATCAGGCCGGCGGCCGACGCGAAGCTGTCCAGGTGCTCGGCGCCGGTATGCGGGGTCCCCATCGCGAGCACCTTTCTCTTGTGGTTTTAGTTTGGTTCGAAGCAGAACGCCGTCGGCGCGAACTGAGGCTCGGGAGATTTTTTGACCAATAGCAGCCTCTACGAAGGGAATAACGGCCAATCAGCGTCTGCCAAGCACTCGCAACGAAAATCGGCATAAAAATGATTCAATAAATACCAAGTGAGCAATCCAGGCCCATTTGACATAGAGATCCTGGCACCCGGGCTGCTTCGGTGCGGCCGATGACATCGACGCTAGCATCACCGGGCGCTTGTCGCTGGTAACGGCGGGGCCAGCAGTGGAACCTCCACCGCAGAAGTGGTCGGGAGTTCCGACCCCGAGGCATCGTCGCTGCACTCGTCGACGACGTCTTCTGGCAGCTGCTGCCTCGCCTGCCGCAAGCGCTCGAGCCGCTGTGTCAAGACCCCACTGCGGTCCCGCATACCACGCAGAACGTGCTCGCCGGAGCGTTTCGAGGGCACGTCCGACGTGACGTCCAGCTCCTCTTGCGTCTCGTCCAGCGTTGTGGAGCACAACGAGTCCCGCGACACCTCGCTGTCGGTCTCAAGCACGGAGCAACCGTTCTTCTCGCGGATGAGCTTGGCCGCCTGCTTGGCGAATCTCACGTTGAGCGCGCGGTTCTTCCGCCGAAGCACCTGGTTGTCCTTCTTCACTTGCTGCAAGTACCTGATCTTCTGCTGCGGGTTGCTGCTGCTGGCCAGCTTCACGTTCTCGAGGTCGGCTCGCTCCGCCTCCGCTATCGCTTCATCGCGCTGTATCCGCATTGCATCTCGCTCGAGCTCGTAGGTTTCCACGAACGTCCTGAGCGTGCGGATGGTGTCCCATAGCTCGTGAAGCTTGTGCTGGCACCGCTCATGGTTCTTCAGGACCGCCAGGTCCTCCTCCATTACCATTTGAAACGCTGACGGCTTGCCAAATATTGCAGTATTCAAGCGGGAAATGTCTCCATCGCCGACCTCGTCGCGACTCGATTCCTGATCGCATTTTGATTCCGCTGACCTGGTGGAGCCCTCCGGCGGATTGAATGCTGTAAGGGCCTGGAGGCGGGAGTTTTCCACTTCTAACTTGTGCACAATGTTCCGCAGCTGGAAGTTTTCCTCTGTAGTCTCCTTCACCTCCACCTCCAGCGCCTCGATCCGGTTGAACAGCGCAGCCATATCGCCACGTAAGCTCGAGTCTTCCTGCTCCTGCCGGTCTGGTCTATCCGTAGCTTCATCGCCCAGTGGTGGTTCCTTTGCACACCCGGCAGGCGACGCCGCAGCCAACTCCAACCGCTCCTGCTTCGGCGACACTGGTTCGCGACTCTGAAGACCTGTAGAATCTTCAGCGCTTGTCGTCACAGCCAGGTACGATATCGTGTTCGTTGCAGCATCTTGTGTAGGCGCGCGAGGCCTGGTCTGCTGCGCTGTCTTCAGCATCAGCTGCTGCAGTCCGTCCACGCGCCGCTGCATGGCTCGCAGGTGCTTTTGCATCCTCAGCGCAGATGCTGTCGCCCCTAATGCACTACTTTCCGTGATGATAGAGCCCTCTGGCTCCTCGTCCACTTCCCCAACACTGCCCGAAGAACTGTCGACGGAGCTGGCGAGGCTGGCCGTCCTTTTCCACGGCATTTCACGCGGCGACGCGGCATCGCATTTACCACAGCTCTCGGCAGGGGACGACGTGGCGCTGCTACTAGGTGTCTCTACGTACTCTTCGGGCTGGATCTTGAGCGGTGAGCGCGGCGCCGACCGCGCGAGCGTCGTCTTCGCGTCCATCGCGTTGAAGCCTTCACTGGCTCGAGATTAAAATACTGCGGGCCGCAATTGCTGGGGTATTGTGGTATTGCGCGGATTGTTCACACCCGGGCGGGCAAGTTTGGGCTGCATTGCCGAGTTATTGGCGAGTTATTGCACAATACATATCCCGCGCGCGGGGTACAGTGTACCGCGCAAATTCTGTCGCTATATTCGCTAAAGTACGTTCTTTTTTGTACACTAAGTACGTTCATTTGTCCGGAATTAACTTCAACTTGCCCGACAAGAAGCCAGGGATCGCCCAAACAAGTTTGCTGGCCCGCAGTGTCTGTGGGCCAGCCCACCAAAGGCTAAATGGAGGTGCTCAGGTGGTCAGCCTCGCCGAGTCGGGGATCTCCAAAATGGACGCCGGAGGCGACCAGACCACTGAACGCCATCGCGCGACGATGCCACAACTGGATGAGCGACGCTCATCTTGGCCTCTTCGTTCGCACGGCGAATCGCACTCCTGCAACGGGAGAGGAAAACGGATGGATGCCACGCTTCGCGACTCGCGACGCCATCGGGCTCCACTGGCTGCTGGCACAGCCTGCTGTCGGGGGTTTCTGCGTCTCCGAGCAAGGTTTGGGTCGTTCATCCAAGAGAAGCTTTACCGGTCCATGGTTGTGGAGCGGTCTCGTTGGCTGGCAAGCCTTGCCGCAAAGCGAGGTGCACTCTCGTTTGCGGAGACCGCGCCGAATTCGAAGCCCATGGAAGGCGTCGCATTGAGGATTTGAGTTGCAAAACGAGATCCAGTACATGCAAATGACGGCAGTGTCCGTAGTGATACTACCTTGGCAATCCCGTAGAGTATTATAAGCGTTAGCTCGGCAACAGCACTGCTCCATGCCGTGCAAGAAGCTCGCTTGTAAATGGCCGCGCGTCGCGCGCCTGGATCCATATGGGACCAGCTCGGTGACCACCCATAGTCGCGCCACGCCCGCGACTTGAAGCGCCTCACGTCTCGGCGAGCCGGTGCCTCCTTCACGCCGCGGCGGCGTTGCCCCTCGCCGCTCTGAGCTCGCTCGCCGACATGGTGACCATGTCGGGCAGCTTGAACTTGGCCGCATACTCTGTCCAAGAGGATTCTGCTCCTTCTTCGCTTTTGGCTGACACTCGAAACGCAGAAAACCGGCGATCCCATACAAAGACCAAGACAAACCCACCGCCGNGCCCACCAAAGGCTAAATGGAGGTGCTCAGGTGGTCAGCCTCGCCGAGTCGGGGATCTCCAAAATGGACGCCGGAGGCGACCAGACCACTGAACGCCATCGCGCGACGATGCCACAACTGGATGAGCGACGCTCATCTTGGCCTCTTCGTTCGCACGGCGAATCGCACTCGTGCAACGGGAGAGGAAAACGGATGGATGCCACGCTTCGCGACTCGCGACGCCATCGGGCTCCACTGGCTGCTGGCACAGCCTGCTGTCGGGGGTTTCTGCGTCTCCGAGCAAGGTTTGGGTCGTTCATCCAAGAGAAGCTTTACCGGTCCATGGTTGTGGAGCGGTCTCGTTGGTTGCCGCAAAGCGAGGTGCACTCTCGTTTGCGGAGACCGCGCCGAATTCGAAGCCCATGGAAGGCGTCGCATTGAGGATTTGAGTTGCAAAACGAGATCCAGTACATGCAAATGACGGCAGTGTCCGTAGTGATACTACCTTGGCAATCCCGTAGAGTATTATAAGCGTTAGCTCGGCAACAGCACCGTGCAAGAAGCTCGCTTGTAAATGGCCGCGCGTCGCGCGCCTGGATCCATATGGGACCAGCTCGGTGACCACCCATAGTCGCGCCACGCCCGCGACTTGAAGCGCCTCACGTCTCGGCGAGCCGGTGCCTCCTTCACGCCGCGGCGGCGTTGCCCCTCGCCGCTCTGAGCTCGCTCGCCGACATGGTGACCATGTCGGGCAGCTTGAACTTGGCCGCATACTCTGTCCAAGAGGATTCTGCTCCTTCTTCGCTTTTGGCTGACACTCGAAACGCAGAAAACCGGCGATCCCATACAAAGACCAAGACAAACCCACCGCCGCATGCGAAGGGCCCCTTCTGCGTCAGCCGCACGCAGGTCGACCGGCCAGTCCTCAAAAGAGGAATCGCCGCGTAACGACCGCAGCAGCTCAGCACAGCCAGCCAGCCAGCCACAGGGTGGATACGATGATCGAGTCCGAAGTGGCCGAGACGCTCATGAGCCTGTCGGCGCCCGACGAGCGCAAGTTCGCCGACAACCCGCTGTACGCGGCCGAGCCGCCGTCGGCCTCGTGGCAGGCCGGCAAGAAGCGCGCCTTCGCGGCCTTCGACGCGGCGGGGGGCGCAGCCAGCTCGCTGCCCTCGACCGGCTTCCTGCACGGCTCGCCCATGTCCTTCATGCAGCACAAGATCCAGGAGCGCCCGCTCACGTCCATGATCCCGGGTCGCGAAGACGCCGACAGCAGCAGCAGCGACGTGGACATGGACTCGAGCGACGAGTCCTCCACCTGGTCCGCCTACCGCTCGCCCTTCGACGGCCTCGTGGCCGCCGCGACTTCCAACCAGGACGACAACGACAGCTACGCGTCGTCCAACAGCCGCCCCATCTCGATCCCTTCGCGTGGTGGCAGCAGCAACACCATGAGGTATCGCGAGCCGTCCTCGTCCTTTGACCGCACGTACTCGTCGTCGTACGGCAAGAAGCACAAGGCCAGCAGCCTGTCGCGCGTGCAAGAAAACGAGTCGTTCCTCGGCCGCGACTGCAGCCCCACGGGCGTCGAGGACGACGGCACGTGGTACGACAGCGACTACAAGCAGCGCGTGCGCCTGGCCTCCGTGTGCTCGTCCGAAGGCAGCGAGTACGGCGGGCTGGGCCGCCAGCACCTGGAGGAGTTCATCCGCATGGAGATCTCGGCAGTCAACGAGAGCGAGCAGCGTAGGGAAGGCTCGTCGCCCTCGTCCGAGGGCAAGTACATCGGCAGCTACTCGCCCGAGGCCCGGAGAAAACGCATCGAGCGGTTCCTCGAGAAGCGCAAGCGCCGCGTGTGGGCCAAGAAGGTGGACTACGACGTGCGCAAGAACTTCGCCAACTCGCGCTTGCGCGTCAAGGGCCGCTTCGTCAAGAAGGAGGACGAGGAGCTTCTGTGCCAGCTCCTGAGCTACACGTGAGGACGGCGCCAGGCCTTCGTGTGGCGTGCCCCGTTCTTCGCTGCTTTGCTTTCCCGCCCGTTCAGTGTAGTTGTATAGAGAAAAGCATTGGGATTGAACCACTGCATGTACGTAGCTCCACCCGTGAGCAAGACGCTAGCCTCACCAGTATCAAACAAAAAGGAATTCCGCATCACCCAGCGTTGGCGCTTCCTTCCGGCGTCTTCGCTTCGCCCCCATCCGATCGAGTGGAGCCAGCAAATCCGAGGGGGTGATGGGCACTGGCCACGGTCCGCGGTCCATTTGAGGTCTTCGCATTGTGGAGACCGGTGCGTGCCGGCCCCGAGCACCAAGCCTGCAGCAGTATTTGCGCCATGCTCGCCGCATGTGTTCGGCTGGGCCGTGTTGGCGTCCATGCATGCGCAAGGCTGTTGAAGTTTGACAACCGAAAACCCAGTGGCGTCCATGCTGCTTGCGCTGGCCGCCAGCAGCGGAAGTAATCGACACCAAGAACGGGGCTGCAGCTCCTTCGGACACGTTTGGCCGTGCTGGCCTGGCACCAGACTTTGAGACATCCCCTCGCCAGGATTTACGTGTATCTGCTGAGGTGTGTGCAGGGCGCGGCCTTCCTGGCGTGCACACAGCAACTCGGACAAGTATCAGTATCAGGCTTCGGTTTCAATGCTGTCATTTCATGTGTTGCGCAAAAAGACGTCGCGCAACATGCGATTATGCGCAACTTTCTTCTTACGTTGCACCAAGCTCATTTGCAGCGATGAAGATGCCGCTCGTCGCAGTGCTGCTGCTGTGCGCGCTGTCGGCGCTCCACTACTCGGCCGGCGCTGCGTTCACGGAGCAGCTGACACTGCGTCCTCTGCCCGCCATCAACCAGGTGCTCGGCCGCTTCGAGTTCTCCGTGGACGAGGCCGACGACGGCGCGTTGCTCGTCCCCAACGTCCTGCGCCAGATCCTCGCCAAGCACGACGCCGAGTCACTGCATTTGACCTTCTCCGTTGGCCGGTACGCGGACTGGCGCTACGGATCGGCGCAGAGCCTCAATGGGTCCGCGCTGGCCCACGCACCCTTCGGCACGCGGCTGCAGGTGGCGCTGCGGGGCGACGCGGACGTCCAGCAGCGCTGGCGAGGCATCACGGCGGAGCTGGGCGGCCTCTTCTCGGCCTCACTGAGCCAGATGGACGAGACCGTCGTTACTGGGCTGCTGCCGACGTCTACTCCGCGGGAGCTCGGCGCCTTCCCGGGCACCAGCAAGGACCCTGCACTTGTGTTCCTGCATGGATCGCTGGCGCGTGAGGAGCTCTGCACGGAAAATTTGACGCCCTGGCTCAAGATGCTCCCGTGCCGAGCGATCTCCGGTCTTGGAGCGCTCATTGACCCCATCAACGCACTGTCGGGGGAGTATCTGTCGCTCTCTCTCTTCGCCACGAGATCATCAGACGGCAAGTGGGCGCTTCGACAGCACCTGACGACGGTGCAAAGCCCTAGCAAGCACAATAGAGCGCGCTGGAGTCTTGGCTCGATGTTCTTCGCGAGCGACCAGCCTAGTACGGATATCAAGGCGTGTCCGCTGGCCGAGCGGAGTACCATTCACACGGAGGGCTTCGAGACGACGAGTGTTGTGACCACTGATCTTCTCGAGAAGCCCATGCCACTCGCCAACCCATGGTTCGAGGATTGGAAATTGGCAGCGGAAGAGGCTTCTTCGAAAAGCAGCTACAAGCGGCAACAGGATGTGGTGTCGGCCCATCGCTTCGTCACTGGGTACGGCCAGGTGCGCGGTGGCGTCGCGGTCCAGCTCAAGAACAACCACCCGACGTGTGGCATGCTGGTAACTTACCACGATGCCATCCCATGGTATCTTCGAGTGTACTTTCACACATTTCGAGCGGCCGCTGATGGCAGCGAGCAGAAGGCACAAGAGTTGATCCAAGCATTTGACTTTGTGCCAGCCGAGCTGCGCGGGCGCCCCAACCAGTTGCGTCTCAAGGCTCTCCTCCCAGCCAACACGACTTTGGTTTTCTCGCTTCAAATGGAGAAGGCGTTCCTGCGGCTGTCGGAGCATCCACCCGATGCCAACCGTGGCTTTGACATCGCGTCAGGAGTCGCTACGTTTGACGTCCTGGATGACGCTCAAGAAGGGTCGATCTGTGGTGCGGTCAAAGAATCGCCTTCCTTTACTACGACGCTGTTCACGGAGCCTCTGCTTGTTCCGCTGCCGACACCAGACTTCAGCATGCCGTACAACGTCATCACGATGACCTCGACAGTCGTCGCTTTCTTCGTGGGCACGATGCTCAACGCTCTGCTGCGTAAGGCGCCTCGCTTAAAGCAAATGATGCAAACGAACACTGCGAAGTAAAGACAATCATAAATACGGATGTCGCTCGCGTACGTTATCTATCTTCTTGAGACCTCCCGTGGATCTATCAGCGTTTTCAATCGCTAGTCCACGGAGGGCTGCAGTAGCTTGCAACGAGCTCTGCCTACACCACACTCTTGAACACTGGTTGATGGGAACTCGTAGCAGTTGTCGTGCGTTGCTTTGCATTGCCGTTGCTCTGACCATTGTAGTGTGACGTGATGGTCGCCTTGTAGTTCCGACCCGACTCGATGGCACCACACGTAAGACAGAAGAAGGCCCACACGCTCCAAAACAGGACGATGCGGAATCCGATACGGTATGTGCAAGCTGCATTGCAGGACCCGACACTTCCCAAGCCACTAGCGTCAGCGTCCGCATCTGCACTTGGGTCGATGATAAAGTTCATGATCAGGCCAGGAACGTAATTCGACGCAGCATACCCAAACAGGTTGTAGCTCGCGTAGGCCACCGATGAAGCCAACGGGCGCAACCGCGGTGGGGCTGCCGAAATGACGATGCCCGAGCAGGCCGGCAGGATGCTACCTCCGCAGAAGAGCATGATCCAGAGGAAGACTGCAATGTAGAAGGTGTTGTGGACGTACGACACTGGCAGAGCTGCCAGGCAAGAGGCGCCTCCAAGTACCATACACACCCGCAACGCTTGCATCTGGTGGTAGGGACCCGAGTAGCCGCCAAACTGATCGATGAGCCAGCCGCCGAAGAAGACCCCCATGATGGGTCCTGTGCCGCTCACCAACAGGTACGACAGGTGAATCTCGTACATCGAGTCCTTGGTATTCGTCTCCAAGTAGAGCGTCGTCCAGAATTGAACACCCGCCACCACGAAGAATAACCCGGACAGCCCCATGACGACGAACACGTAGACTCGGTGCTGCAGCAAAAGCCGCAAGTTGCTCCACCTCGAGTCGTTTTCCTCCTGCTCGTGTGCTGCCAGTGATCGAAAACCGTAGCCATCCGACGCATTGTTGTCTTCCGGGTGGCTCATTAATACGCATTCATCGTCATACGTCGTCGGCATGCTTTGCTCAACGCTTGTGTCCTCGTCCTCGTCGGCGTCCACGATGACGATGGAGCGGCGACGAGTCGAGCGCAGTCGGATGTGTTCCCTTGGCACGAAAAAGATCAGGATTGACAATGGGAGGATGAGCGCGAACTGAGTCAGGAACGGCCAGCGCCAGCAGTAGATCCCGTGACAGAGCCTCATGGAGGCGTCGTCCGTGCCGTCCACGAGGTCTGAGTTGGCATTGATGCCCAGCGCGGCCTTGGAGAGTGCGGTGACGACGCTAAAGGAAGTCGCGGCGTCCTCCGGTCCCTGCGACGCCAGCCAGATGGTGACGGAGCCAGCGAAGTAGCCCAGCGTGATGCCGACCGGCACGGCACCCTGCAGGTAGCTCATCCACGTGCCGCGCTTGGCCTTGGGCGCGTAGTCGTGCACCCAGAGCGGCGAGTAGACGCAGCTGAAGGCCTGCGTGAGGCCGACGAAGCCGCGCAGCGAGATAAGCAGCGACTTGGAGTACCAGGCAGTAGTGGGCGCACAGGCCAAACCCAGCACGGCCAGGTTGTTGACCACAAGCGAGACGCCGAGCAGTTGGCGCGGGTCGAAGCGGCGGAAGAGCGTGCTGCACCAGGGTGAAGCCAGCGAGATGGCGATGTAGACGACGGCGCCCAGTAGACCCTGCTCCTGCGGACTTAGGCGGAAGGTGAGAGTGAACTGCTGCAGTAGTGACGGCACGGCGCCCGCCTCCAGGTACATGAAGACTTGCGTGAGCACCATGAACTTGAACAGGTAGTCGGTGGAGTCTCGGCGTGACGCGGCGTGCGGCAGCAGCGGCGACGACGGCGGCGAGTCCACAGCCCCGTAGCCGGCGGAGCTCGAGTGGACGCGCGACAACGTAGTGGCGGCCATGGTGTGCGCCGGCGAGGAGAAGCGGCGAGTGACGAGGGCGGGGCGAGGTCTCTTCCAAGCGCCTTCGTGCGGTCCAAGTGAGTGTCTGATTCAGGATCGTTCGTCGACCAATCAACGCTGCTTCAGAAAGTGGCTTTGGCTGATTCGTTTTTTTTCACAGTGCGGCAGTAATGTAGCCATCTACCGTCCAATCAGGAATGTCAGACATAAACGGGGTCAAATGCCTGAACAAAGATCTTGAGACAAGGCAAAACCAAAAGGTTGTCGAAGCCCCTAGTACATATAGCTGCGCGAAAGCTGAGCAATACCTGGTAAGCCAGCATGTCCAGCGACAATTTCGGGTTGGTTGAGAAATCAAATTCCGAAGGCGAGGCTGGATATGCTGGGGACTCGGGGGAGAGCACAACACGGGGATGCGAGTCGCTCCTCCTAGGAAAAGATATGCAGTCAGGAAATCTTGTGCTGGGCTGCTGCAGTGAGTCACGCATACCGGTAGCGATGAGCTCTTTAAGACTCGCATCGCTGCTTGTGAGAGCTGCAAGAACTTACCAAATACTAAGCAATACATCCTCTTTGTCTTCATGCAACATTCAAATGGCGTTTGAACGAGCCTGCGAACAACACTGGTGTGTTTGCTTTGCGTAAGCAGCTCGTATCTTTCTCCTCACGGCGATTCGTTTTGCAGGATGCCACCTGGCCGTGGCTTGTACCTAAAATAAGTTCATTGCGGATGAAACCTGAATTAATGATGTCTGCTTCTGGTCCGCCCCTGCAACAGTGACTTGGAGCCTCGAATGAATGGAGCAGTCCGGTCGTTCGTTGACACCTGTCAAGGCAGCCGCTTGGGCGCAGCACCGGCAGCGAAACGCTTCTGCCGCCGACAAGCAGGCAACGTGAATGCAGTGCAGCAACGACGTTGCTTGTCGCCGTCGAGTGCGTCGTGTGCGTCGCGGTCGCAGCCTGAGACAGCGGCAAAATTCCTTCGCAGTGGTTGAAGAGCTTTGCAGCAAAGCCTTTCCTTTGCTGCTCTGTTCGCGTGGTTGATGCTGAGTGCAGCCATCGACCCAGCCTGCGGATAGGCTGCTATTGCCCTGCAGGTGGCGGAGCCCAACATGCGGATGGACGGACCAACGACAACAGCGCATGCGATGCATGCAAGCGGCGCGACGCACAGCCACTGGCCGGCGCGGGGGTCCCATTGATCTATTTATTCGTAGTCTACAGCTCATGAAACATTACGGATGGGAGCGCCGGTCGCGGTGGCGATGCTTGGAGCGCGGGCGCTGCAGCCAGTTGTGCTTGGTTCCGCAGTCGGTCTTGTGCATCGGTGCTTTAGTGCTTGGTCGCGCGCACGACGCGGGCCTCACGCTGGCACGCGTTGGCGAGACGCGCCTGGGCGCGTTGGCGCTGGAACATGATCCAGTCTTGGGTCTCCAGCTCGTCCTCGGTGTCTTCCCCGTCGGACAGGTCATCGTTCTCGTCCACGAGGCCGCAGGCGTAGAAGTCCCAGAGCGGGTTGGCCGGCTGGCTGGGATCCACGCGGCGCTGCAGCGCGTCCAGTCCCTTGGCGCTCACGGTCGTCGACATGGCACGAGTCTGAGAGGAGGGGCCGTCGACCGCGGCACCGCTCGAGCGAAGGCGCGCGCGGGACTCGGAGCTCTGTGGGGGCCGCAGCAAAAGTAGGAATGGCAACAAGTCGGCGCCACGTCCGTCCGAGCGGAAACCGCATACCTCGAGCTGTAACCATTGATTTCAGGAATGTCGCACTATGGCGACTCTCGTCGTTCGCCGACTGCAGCACCGCCACCTTCAGTCTCACCAAGACGCCCGTTCCCCGGGCACTGACCTGCATGGTCCAGCGTATCGTGCCAGCGCGCCAAAATTCGGCCGCGCGCAAGAAGGCAGTGAGGTCTGCAGTGCAATTATTCACGTGAATTATTCCTAGCCTAGACGAAGAGCAGGTTGTACGAGTCGTCCACGACCACGACGGCCTCGCGCAGGCCACCCGGAGCGGTCTCCGTCTGCTGCTTGCTGCGCTTGCCCCGGTTCATCTTGCGCTGCACGCCGTCCACGAGCTCGCGCGCATCCTGGGGGAGCTGCTCGTTGCGCGCGATCTTAGCGTCCACGAACTGCTTGCTGTCCAGGTCCAGCGCCATGGAGATTGGGCGTCGGCGGCCGTCGCTACTCTCATGCTTGCTCGGCTGCTCCTCGTCGTAGAAGTACTGCTCGGCGTCCAGCACACGCGTGCGCTGCGCGCCCGACTCGTCCAGCTGCACCAGCTCCTCCATGTGTTGCTGCGCGGCGGGGTCTGCCGTGGCCGCGTCGGCCTCGTAGCTCAGCTCGCTGTCGCAGAAGACGCAGCGGCGCGCGCCGTTGTATTCGATCCGGCCGCATCGCAGGCAGTTGATGATGAGAGCATTGTTGAGCAGCGTCCCCGCCTTGCCGATGTTCTTCTTCTTGCTGGGCTTGAGCCGTGAGTTGACCGCAGCTGGTCGAGGCACTAGCCCCTGCGGTGAAGCAGCAGCTTTGGCCTCCGGTTCGGGCGAGAAAAGCCGCGAGCTGATGCTCTCAGCGCGCGCGGCCGGGATGCCCAGCAGCTCGATGAGGTAGCTGGACGCCTCCTGCTTGGAGCTGAAGCTGCTGGTGACGTAAGCCACGATCTCGTCCACTTCGGCGAAGCCCAGCGCGCTCACCAGCTCGCTCTTGAGCCACATCGTCGTCTTGGCGTCCGCCATCTTTGGTTGTGTCAATACTGATAGTGACCGAGCCCATAAACTGGTTCGCTACGGTAAGAAGAGAAGAGCATGTCCTTCCTGCTGGGAGACGGCTACGCGAGCAGCAGCAGCGAGAGCGAGAGCGAGGAGGAGACGAAGGAGGCGACGCAGCAGCATGTGAAGACGCCGCCGAAGCAGCCGAAGCAGCTGCTGCCGTCCGCTGACAGCGTCCTGGCCAGCGTGGAGGCGTCCACGGCCTCGTTCCTGCCGCCCATGGCTAACACTAAGCCGCCGAGCGCCGTCAAGGCCTTCGACCTGCTGGAAGAGCAAGAGAAGCAACGTCGAGAGCAGGAGAAGCAGCAGCAAGAGCAGCAGGAGGCCCAGCAAGTCGCTGCGACGACAAGAGCCGGCCGGAAGCGGCCTCCGCCGGCTGAAACCCCGTCCACTCAAGAGCAGGCCGCCAAGCGGGACAAGAAGGACGCCAAGGAGCGCGTTAAGAACCAGCGAGTCAAGGGCCAGGCCGGCATCGGCTCCGACTTCCGCGGCTGGAAGACCGAGACGGAGATGGCGCTGCGTCAGCAGTTTGACTAGAGAGGGAACGGTAAACAGCACAGCTTTCCACTCCCCAGCCCCCGCACGTTGCGTCCTGCTCGTCCTTGGTGATCCCGTGGCTCGGTATCCAACCGCCACGGATCGCGATCTTTCCAGCGTTCGCGGAGCCGGCGCTCAAGGGACGCCATTCTCGGATTCGGCTTGACAGGCATCAACCGACCGACCATGGAGTCGTTCTTCGCCAAGCTGGGCAGCCTCGTGCTCGGGGACCCCGAGGAGGAGACGGAGGAGGAGCAGCAGCTGCGCCGCCGCAACCGCGCCAAGCGCCAGCTGCAAGCCAAGAGCCAACGCGGCATCATCCTCGAGGACCTGGAGAACGCCGTGCGCGGCCTGCAGCTCTACATGGACGCCAAGAAGGGCGCTCTCAACAGCAGCGCTAGTGGTCGTCGCAGCAGTTCAATGGACGAGAGCACGGAGGCGTCGACGCCGCCTAGTGATGACAACGGCAGCCCCAAAGCTGCGATGATGGAGAGCACGGACGACGCGCGCGAACTGCTGCTGAACGACGAGCAGGCGGTGGTCAACTTGCTGTGCTCGTCGCTGGACCGCTGCATCTCGCACGGCCTGCGTCTGCTCGAGGTGGACGACTCCGGAGCCGGAGCGACCGTCAAGTTCTTCGGCGTCGTCAAGTGGACGTGCACACGGATGGAGGCGATCCGCCAGAAGCAAATGGTGGACGCCATGCACCGCGCCGCCCCCAAAGGAGTGGCGTCGTCTTCAAACAACAAGGTGTGCGAGGTGGTGACGTCCAGCGTCGAGGCGGATCTCCCCCGACACGTCCGTGGTCTGGTGGGCGCTGTACGCTCGGCAATTGGCCTTACGAACGTGCACACGGATGAAGGCAAAGCGCGAGCCTTCGTCCGCCAAGCGTTGAACACGCACGTGCTGCAATCCAGCCTGAGTATGATCCTATCGGAGACCAACATCGACCTGCTGGCCTCGTACTACACGGAGTTCGCCCTCTTCCGCCAACGTGACGAGGTCAAGATGTTCGTCAACCTGTTGTCGGGGCTGGACGATCTTCCATTCGCGTTCCTGATCGACGATCCTCGACTGGATCTCGCCCCAGAGACGCTGCCATTTTCTCGCCCGCTGCCGCGTCCGAAGGCGCGCAAGATCAAGAAGCAGGCGCCCAAGCTCATCGATCCCGAAGACATGGTGAGCGGACGCGTGCGTCTCTGCGAGGTAGACGACGAGACCGAGATGCTGGCGGAGAAGCTGGTGTCGCACCACGAACTACGCCTGGCGTTCAACACCCGCAAGGGAGGAAACCCATTGTCCGAGACTCTGAGGCAAGCAGCTCAATCGCAGAAGATGGAGGACGCTGCCACTGCTGTGCTCCGCTTCTTGGAGCTCGGATACCCCGAGTACGACGTGTTCGGGAGTGAATTGCTCGATGTGCTGTGCAACCCGTTCCTGAGCGGCATGGCTCGCTTCGAGACGGCGCTAGGTCTGCCCGACGTGGCGGAAGCCTGCTTCTGCTATCTGTACGAGCACGTGGATTCGCCGGGTCTCTTTCAGGCGCACTTGCAGGCGGACCACGTCATTGAGCTCCGCGATACCATCGAGGAGCTTGGAGGTTTCCACCGGAAGATGGCGGTGGATCCGCATGAAGTGGTGGCCATTCTACTGCAGTATCTCTGGGAGCTGCCCGATCCACTGCTCACGGAAGAGCGACTTGATAGGTTCCTGGTTTGTGCTGGTCGCCCCGGCAGTGGGATGAGTGAAGAAGAGTGCAAGGCGCTTCTTGCCGTGCTTGTGAACGACCTGCCATGGTACTGCAAGCCACTTTTGGAGCGGTTGTGCCATTGGGTGTCAGTGGCGCTGCAACCGCGTCATGCCGAGAAGAACGGGCTTACGGTGTACGCAATTGCGAACTGCTTGGCTCCGCTTCTTCTGCGAGGAAGACACGGAGAGCGCTTCCATGACTTTGAAGACTCGAACTACCGCAAGTACCCGGTGGGGTATCAGCATCGAGCTCCTGTGCGCTCTCGCTTGATGCCGGACGAGGACGAGTACCTGGCGTCGTTCCCAGGAAGTATCCCCTCTGAGGCTCGAGAAGTTCGTCACAAAACGCGCGACGCCGAAGAGGCTGTTCAAGTGATGGCCATGCTGTTCAGGGAGCAAGAGACTGTTCTTCACGACTTCCGCGCTGAGCTTTGCTCGCGTCGAGCGAAGCTGCGTGAGAAGGTGAGGCGTCTAGAGACGCTCCGCTTCCGCATGGAGGAGCCGTTGGATATGACAAACGAGAACCATGTTGGGCTGCTCAAGCGACTTTGGGATACGCTACTGGTACCAGAGGACTCGATGGCCGAAGAAGGCGACTCGGTGTTGTCAGCCTCAAGCTCCAGCGAGAGCCAAGTGGGCGGCGTTGACGTGAGCGCGATGCTTGCTTCCCCACGCTGGAAAGGCAGTGGGTTTCACACGGACAACCCGTTGGGTGGCTTCCGCGGTGGCGGTGTGCTGGCGCTTGAGTGTCTGGTGTTCTTCGTTGAGGAATACCCCGAGAAAGCGCGAGCGATGATGGAGCGGAATGCCGTTGCCGGTGGCAACCGCTACCCGTTCCCCGTTGCGAGCATCAATGTCATGCGGATGATGATGCGCCTCCTGATGCTGGACGAGGCTCCAGACGTGTGCACCAAGCTCGTCTTGCACTCTGTGGAGACCGACGGCGACACTTCTCCGGCTGTGGTGATGAAGCTGCGGGTCGCTGAGCGTGTGAGCCGCACACCCTTCTGGCGCGTGTTTGACGACCCCAAGGCTTTCTTCAAGCTGCACTCGATGGCGTTCATGCTGCTGGATCTGCACTGGGTGCACTCCGGAGCGACGCAAATGGGGTTCCAGCCTGTACTGGACGCCACGCGACGTCAAATGGGCTGGCTGCTGGAGCAAGCCCCGATCTCCGTCGAGGAGATGTGGACGACCTGGATGAAGGTGCGCGAGCTGGACGCGACCAAGTTCACTGGGCCCACGGGCTTCGATTCAAGTGCCGCGACTTCACCGGCCACTTCCTCGACATCGTCGGCGCTGGAAAACGAGCAAGTGGCTCAGCAAATGGCTGCCAACTTGTCTGCCAAGCTCGAGGACGAAGCAGAGACGCCCACGCCCACGCCTGTCGCTGGATAGTAGGCGTTGCACGCACATGACAACGGCAAAATGCATCTAAGTTTTCTTCTTCTTGTCTATCGATGCGATAGCTACAGTATTGTACTTGGTGTGTCCCGGTTTGGCTTACAGACCCGTGATGGGCGTGTCATACTTGATGAAGATCGACTTGCCGTCCCGCGAGACCGACTTGCCTCCAGGGTGGCGGTCGCACCAGCCGCCGCCGTTGCGTGCGCGCCAGAAGCAGAAGTACGAGTAGAGATTGCATTTGGTCGGCACGTGGGCCACGACGTAGCGGAGGGCGTCGTCCGCGTCGCCGTGCTGGAATGGGTAGTCGATCCAGTTGAACTTGCTCAGTCGCGGGTTGTTGTCCTTCTCGCCGATCATGTGGTTGCACGTGTTGAGCCAGACGTACGGGCGATGCGTCTGCGGGTGGAGCTGCCAGTCCTTGTACGAAAGCTCAGAGTGGTAGTGGTGCATGAGCGAGAACCAGCTGCCGATGTTCTTCTTCTCGCCCTGCGCCCACTGCTGCTTGCCGCCGTGATCCTGTGAGTAGATGGTGGCCCAAGGGATCGAAGCGTTTGGGTCCAAGTCGATGTTTCTGCAGCACAACAGCACAGAGAGGGGGTATCAAAGGGTCAGTGTTTACATGAAGAATGGGACTAATGGAGGAAGGAGCGACAGACCGGAACTCCATGTAGTTGATGTCGGCCGTGCGCTTGTAGGTCCGCCGATTGAAGGTGCGGTAGCAAAGCGTGGCCAGCGAGTTCTCGATCTCCTCCTGCGCGCGGTTATAGCTGGACTCGCCCGCAAATACGACGCAGAGCTTGCAGAGCAGGTGGCCGGACTGGCCGTCGCGCTCGAAGCGCACGAACACCTTGACCAGGTCGTTGCGGTTCTTGATGTCCACGTCCGGCTGCACGAAGATGGGCAGGCAACGTCGCAGCCACGCCACCTCGGCGTCCGAGCACGCGGCTGACGACTCGAGGCACACGGAGCTGGCGCTGGCGACGCCCTCGCTGGCGGTGGAGACGGGGGCGTCCGGCCTCGGGCTCATGATGGACGCGAACACGGAAGAGGAGGAAAATATCGGAGTGACGATTGACAGCTGACTACAAATAGTCAGCGAATGCGGTCTCTGTACCCATACAAAACCCAAGAATAAGTGGACTACCTTACCACACCGTGATACGGGCGGCACCTTGCCTGAACCAAGGGGAGCCATTGCCTTATCTTCGCTCTTGAGCAGGTTGTTTTTAAATTACGGCTCTGTTTAGTGGGCTCCTCCCGGGAACAAGTCTTCTCCCGGCTCTACGACGGCGTTCTCCGCGAGCTGCATCTCCTCGGTCAGGTGGCTCGTGTGGAAGCTCAGGATCGTGAACATCCACAGGTGGATCAGCACCACGTAGCACAACATGCCCAGCCGTGCGAACGGAGCCTGCAGGAACACGCGGCCGAGGAACAGCAGCCAGCGGTCCAACACGTCCAGCGCTGTCACCACGCGGTGGCTGCGCTCCACCACGGGGGCCACGCGCGAGATCATGTGGGCCATGCGGTTCGGCCGCGAGCGCATGCTGCCGCTGCCGGCCTCCCCAACTGGAGTCGCCATCTCCATGTCGTCCATGCGAAAGAGCTTCTCCTCGGCTTGCTGGGCACGCAACTGCGAGTCCTGGAGACGCACGTCCATGGTCGTCACACGGCTGCGCAGTGCGTCAATCGTCTCCTGCTTCTCGATCAGCCTGTTCGTCAGACGCTGGATGCGCAGCTCGCCATTGGCGGCCGCGGCCACACTGCTCTGCGAGGATAGCTGCGCCACCTGCTCCTTCAGCCTCTCATTCTCTTGAGACGTAGCTTCCAGCTGCCTCGACCAGTTCTCTTGCGCGGTCTCCAAAGCCTGCTTTAGTCGACGCACCTCCTCCGTCAGAGCGATGTTCTCCTGCTTCTGAATCTCGTTCTTTCTCGACTCTTCATGCAGAGATTTCTTTGTGAGCACCAACGTCTGCTGCACCCGTCGGTAGTCGTCGTTCATTGACGCAAAACTGGCGCTTGCGCCAAAGTGACCAGGTCCTGAGGTACCATTTGCGCTCGATACACTGATCGAGCTTGACTGAGAGGCTGCAGCGGCGGCCTCCCTTGCCCTGGCCACTTCGCGCTCCAGGTTCGCCACGTTGTTTACAAGCTCCGTGTTGGTGCTTTCCAACTGCGACTGACGCGAGAACATGGCGTTCTTCGACTCGGCGTATTCGCGCTTCAAGGTGCTCATCGCCGTCAGCGTGTCTTGCAGCTCCGAGCGAAGCGACTCAATCAGCTGTTCAGACTCGTTGCTAGCCGACGCCGCAGACGTCCACAACGTGTCCTTCGACTCGACCGCCTTCGACAGTTCCGCCTTCAGCGACGCAATCTCCGCCGTATACTGCGTCTTGGCCTCGGTAAGCGCCTCCAGATCAGCCGTCATGGCTCGCACCTGACTATCCTTCATTTCCAGCGCTTGGATGAAGTTCTGCTCGTCTGTGGTCTTGTCCTGCTGGATGACAGACATCTAATTGCATTAAACGGCAGAAGAAGAAAAAAAAAGAGGTTAGCAGCGCTACAACACTAGCCCAACGCCGCCGCAATAGATGCACCTCATGCTGCACTTGTGCGATCTTCTCCTTGCACTCCTGCTCCAGCGCAACCAGCTCCTCCTCGCAGATCTGCATGCTTTTCTGAGTGCTGCTCAGCTGTTTGTCCTTCAGTCGCAGCTCGTTCTTCACACGCGTCAGTTCCTTGGTCAGGCGAGCGCATTCCTCGTTTGTGGAGGCAGCTGGTGCACCGCTACTGCTTAGAGGAGCACCTCCGCCTCTCCCCGACGACACGTTCTCCAGCTGAGTGGAGATAGCGCTCACGAAGCCCGCGATCTTTCTCCCCGAGTCCGAGAGAGGCGGCGTGCTCTTAGTATGATCTGGCTTGGCCTGGGTGGAGCTGGTACTCGACGCGTCATCCTGTCACAAAGTCCTAGAGTTAGAGGTGCGCTCTACTACTCCTCAAAGCGCTGGCTGATGCCTACCGTTGACTCGGGAGCCTCCTCCACCGCTGAATCCTCCGCCGCGCTGGCCGCGTCTCTTTCGGGCGTCAGGCTCGCCCGAGTGCTTGACTGCAGCTCCACATGCTGCTCTTCCTCGTCCTCCGTTCCGGCTAGCGTGAGGGCCGCCTGCTGGTCCACGGACTCCAGCAGCGAGCCCGCCAATTCGAGCGACGAGCTGACCCAGTTCATCCTTGTTCTCGCGATTGACGTGACCGGATCCACTTGGATAAAGTATCGGCGAAAGTCTCAGCAGAACGTATCCACTTTTTGAGGTAAACGCCTCAAATAATAAGTGTACAGCACATGTTGAAGTCGCCACTCTTCTTCAGGCTCACCCACCCTTTCTGAATTACTAGTACATTACGATGCCATCCGCACATCGATGCACCGTTATAGCAGTGGAAAAAAATAGCCCTCAAGTACATGCACAGAGCCATACCAGCATTAACCCAGCGTACTTTATACCTTGTTCGGCACTTTAGCCCCCCCCCCCCCTCCCCCGCCCCCACCCCCACCCCCCGCACCGGCTCGGAGACAGACCCAAGGCACGGGGTGCCATGAACTCAAGACGCGGGAG